>JAGVSQ010001995.1:12914-26459 GCA_022683975.1 Rhyacophila evoluta | reverse complement strand
TTATACTTAAATATCACATTATTAACATTATACTATGTTCAGTTCATTGTTACATTAAACTATTTCAATTTAATAAATGATTTTCCAATGATATGAATGCATGCAGTCATTCGACCGGTCGCCGTCGTTCTAGGTAGGTAAATTTTGGCGTCTTCGTAGTGTTAAACAACCTAAATCTTTCAGGTCAAGATGACAGAGAAAGTAAACAGAATAAGTCTCATCTGGAGTTTTTGCCGATTTTCAAATAATTTTGTGATTGGTATATTTACAGTAACTTGAATTGTGATAGTCAATCTATGTAGACATGCATATAAAAATTTTACTCGGCGGTCTATTCTTCGAATGGTATAGATATCATACAATCTGTCATTTTAGAGTTTTGAACAGAGATACCAGAATAACATTCAGTCGGCCATGGAATTAGCGAGATCGCAGTGCTTAAATTTATAATGGTGATTTTTTAAGTATGTAAAGAACATATATTTTTTTAATATCTTGTAAAAATGTTTTTCTTTTTAACAATGTAAAGAATACATTTGCTGTATATATATTCACGCTGTCGAGATTTATGTTGACAGATTTTTCGCATAAGAATCGACTATCGGCCAATTACCCAATTCACTGAGCAACTAATCTTTGAGTTTTTGAAAATTCAGCAGCTGTAAAATCAAACTTTTAATCTACAGCTTAAAAACGGGTGTTTTAAGATCTTTTTTACTAGGGTGACATTTTTGTAAATAATTAACGACATTCGTTCCGAAATTAAATAGTATCCAATTACAAAGATAATAGCTATAATCTCAACAGTATACAACTCATAATTTATTATGTGTAATACATATTTTAAAACTACTTGATTTCTATCAAAGTAACCAGATCGATATTTTATTTGTGTAGCATACAACAAATGATGTTAACAATTATAAAAGATTTCATATATATACCATACTAAGAATCAGAGTTTATCACATCATTGTTGTAAATTTTCTTTATACCCATTAATAGTAAAAGTTAATACCGGCTTGAATCCTTACTAGGAATATTGTCAAACTGCGCAATATCTACGAGGCTCAATTAGAGTGTGCTTGTATAATTCATTTTAAAATACACTGTACTATGAGCCAAAGAAGGTTTGATTATATTGTTGTTGGCATATAAGTATTTTATTGAGTAATGTACTGGTAATAAATATATTATAATAACCAAGATATTTTAGTTAAAAATATACCAAACTGTATTATTTTCAAATCATCAAAGTCTAAAACTTTTTTAGTTTTCAGAGCAAGCTTAAACAATAAGTTAAGACTTTTAAAAGCTTGCAAAACTGTCTCATGTCACGACAGCAAAAATGACAAAGGCTTATCTGTTTTCCGGAATTCTGTGTATCTATGTGTATTATGAATATGAATATGTTACATCACGGACATCATTCAACCTTATTATTAACTAAAACTGTAAATTTCTGAAATTTTATGTTACAATAAGTTCATATAAGATTAATGTACGATTTGCAATCACATAGTTTTAACTATTTATATTATTTATTTAATGAGAAATTGTCAAGAGAGAACATCAATAGCAAATATTTCATTAAGGGCCTCCCCGGTAGCGTAGTTAGTAGAATGCCCGCCTAGCAATCCGGTGAATAGAAGTTCAATCGTAAATTGATTTAAAAAATCCGAAAAAATGCAGCGCTGGATGCTTATTGGGTAGAGGATTTGTCTGATAAACAGTTTTCGTGAAAAATAATCTGTAAAGTCGTCTTCACATTGCGAAGATTCATATTCTCCTCTTTCGGGGTAGATATCTGCACAATGTAGATCTGTATGCTCGACGTTGGGAGTGAAAATGGTTTATACAAGTATATATAATAATAATCCATATATATATAGTAAACCGGTAAATAATAAAATATCGTCTTCAAAAATATATAGTATCTAATATGGTTATTTTTGCAGTTATTAAAAATCTGAGATATTTTCAGTAAAAAATAAATCATCATTTCAATTTAACGTTGTTTTTTTTTCTTTGTTGTGAAAATAAATGAGAAATGATTATAAAAATCAAAATAAACTAAATTCCACAGTTTGAAGTTGTTCCACAAATATACAGTTTAGTGTTTTGCCAGTATTAGTTTATATTGGCTGTCTTTTAAACGATTACATCCAAAGTCTATTTAAAGAGCAATTATAAATACCAAATAAACTTAATTCAACAATCGAATTTATATTTAGAACTCCTGACTTGTCACAAATACGAATGATTTCTGAATAATCATTGTACGCTATAAAATAACAAGAAACAAACCCATTTCATAATGTTTTCCTAGTGAGTTTAAGTATTATATTCAATTTAACTTGACAATTTGTTTTTTCAATAATATATTATATTTATGTACTATATTTTAATCATTGAATTTTTATCGAAAAATGACACATATTTAACTTAATACACTTTGTCTTAATTTGTGTGTATATATACTGAATTGTCATTAAAAATATCATGCCTACAACCAATAAAGATATAATATAGACGACTGCGGGTCAATTATTTATATATTAAAATACTTATGTGACAAAGTTATTTTAATATGTTCGTATGCTGTAAAAAATAATAATAAACAAATAAAAAAAGTCTCTACTTAGAGGCGACGTTATTAAAAATCTCATAAGACGAATTTATTTCTCTAGAATTTGGTGAAAATTATATCATAAATATTTTACATTGTAGAAAACATGTTTTTTTTTACGGCAAACAGTTTAAATTACATTTTTTTTGCCAAGATTTTAAATATTCATCATGGTTAAAAATGTCAATTAATTTATTTGACATTTGAACAACTCAGTCACCGTAGCCATAATAAATATTATAAAACATACGAATGCGAATAAGTCATAAAATTAATTCAAAATTGCTAAAAACGAATAAGTCATTTCATTCGCCTTATCAAGACCGCCAAAATTTTGGTAATGTTTTTATGGAAAGAAAAAATAATAATATGAGTAGTGTCGAGCGTTTGGGACGTCACGCGACTAAAACATTGTAATAATAAATAAAACACGAATGGAAACTTACGACAAGTGTAAAAACCCCATAAAAAACTACAAAATAGAATTATAATGAACAATTGACAAAAACTCATAAAAGCTATGAAGACTTTTTTAGAAAAAAAAACTTCAGCTGTTAAGTTTTTTTATTAGGGTTTTCGTAGAAGTCAAATAAGTAGGCAAATTTAAAAAGAAACTGTGACAGAAACATGTAATACAAAATTTTATTTCATAATATACCCAATATAACTTACATGTAATTGATATTAACTAATATGAGTGTACATCAGAATTTGACTTCGTTAATAGTTTTTAATCATATCCCTATTATATGTTTTATAAAATACATTTAATATACACACGCACCTCGACAATGCAACAACTCGTGGGTTTGTTGATATATGGGAAAATCCTTTTAAAATCTGGTGTTAATGAGTATCCTTTGTGTTACCACTATATTTATTAGTCGATTACCTTACCGCACTGGCACCTAGTCTTGTATCTATGTTTTTTTTACTCGTGTGCAGTCAAGTTTGAAAAAATGTATTAAGTTATTGAAAAATTTACCTCGATACGTCTTATAATTATGTTATTATCAGTAAAAAATTTGATTTTCTATTAATATACTCGAAATATCATATCATCCATATTTTTTATTAATTACGATGTTTATTTTTAACACGATTTCAATGATTTTTCTTAGTTCATAAATTTTTGAAAGGATGAAAATGAAATTGTTACAAAATGATGTAGGGAAAAAGTATGTATACGATAACAGCATCGCTCGGTCAATTGAAACATATTTTAACCATCTGTATTGAAATAAAGTAATTAAGAAAAAAATAAAAAATTTAAGCTCATAATGCTGATAGTTAATAATAGAAATAGTAAACATCGATTCTTTGTAACATGTTTTTCCCTAGACTACTACTAATCTTCCCAAGTCTTTATTTCAGTGAACCTACTCGGAAAGGAGTTTTTATTCTAAAAAAAACGTGCAATTTACATATTTTCTTACTAAAACAAAACTGTTTTTTTTTTAATATATTTTTTTTCAAATTTATACCATTTTTTTGCAATATTTTAAATCATAAACCCATATCACAATAATATCATAAACCTATATTACAACACAAAAAAATATACACGTGTGTCTTTTTTTTACAAGAATTTTCACCAAATAATGAACGATAACAATAAAAAACTTTACATACTATTTTGGCTAGCATTTTTACCAAAGATCAACAAGAAATTGAATATATTTTATAAGTAAAGTCAAGATTGGAATAAATTTGTGATAACAGGGTGATTAAAATGAATTTATAATCAATTTTAATCTTTCCCAGATAAAATAGCTAGTATGTATTTTATACATGTGAATAAATGATATTTTGAGTAGACATTATCAAGCCTTTTATTAAGTAGAAAAATAAACTTATTATTTCTTACTATATTCAAAGACTAAATGAAAAAAAAGTGGTAAGGAACGATTTGATAAATAAAATCATAATATATAAAACCATGCCTAGTAATTATAGTGAAATATGATATAATATATAATAAAGTATATAATAATAATATAATTATTATACCTTAGAAGCTTAGAATAAAGCGTCTCGGTAGATTATTAGTATATTTTTTTGAGAAGTACCAAAGCATTTTCCAATGTCCTTGGATGTTTCGTAAAGAAAGTAAAACAAAAAAATGAGTCCTTACCTGCTCCCAGGAAGACCAATATTAGCAGGGGTGGTAAGAAAGGAGTTTCACCCCCTTTCCGCCATCCTCGCCTTCCTCCGCGCATCCTTTTCTCTTCTTTACGGTCTTCAATGTCACTGGAAAACAAATTTAAAAAACGGTGTATATTTTTTTCGCCCAAACTGTGTCAGCGTTTTCTTGAGAGGAAAACATTAAAAATTAAACGATTAAAAAAATCAAGCTCTCGAAAAAAATTCAAATAAGGAAGTATAAAAATGCAAATCAAGTAATTATTTATTTACTGATTTATTATTTAGCTGATTAATTATTTACTGAAGAAATCTCAAACATTTTTTAAGTATTTTTATAAATGTTTATATGTTAATTGGATAAAAGTAAAAATTTGAAAATCCTATTTAAAGAAGCAATTTAACAAAGAGCCTGAAGAAAGCTTGCGAGATAAAAAGTATTTCATTGTATTTTTTTCTTCAAATTTTTTAAAACTTTTTAAAATAAAATTTGGGTCATAAAGTTTATCATCACACCTAAAGTTTAAATTGGAGTAGCTTTTCATACTTATTTTTAGATAAAATAATAAATTGTTTTGTCAGTATTATATTTAAAATGTTAATGAAATCAAATACAAAAATAACGAAATTTCATTAAGTAAATTGAAGTTAACACGTTTAAAAATATTATCGTAATTTTTTCCACTTGGCATTTATTTTACATTTAACACTTTATACAATACGAATTTTTATTCACAAAAAAGCACGTATTAGAACCACGTATATTTTATTCACTCAGTTATAAAGTGAGATTAAGGAAAAAAAGATTAAGAAGAATTGTTTAGAGAGGACGACTAACTATTGTTTGAACGCTTGGGTTGAATAAATGGTATGTTTTAAAAATGTGACATGTTTTCTAGAACAGATGCTATTATTATTTTCGGTAAACAATATTGAAAAAATACATATATTACAAAATAAAAACAAGTCAAATTTGTCCATGAAATTGAAAAAAAATATTCATATCACAATCTATAATACATGCGTATGACTTTTATTTTTAATATCTCTCCGGCGTTTGAAAAAAAGCATATTTACTTTTTGATCGCCTTATGAGAAACATATAACAATACGATAAAATTGAGTGATTATATAACATGACTTATGACACTTTACCGTTAAAAAAATACACAATACTGAATGTCAATTTATTCGATTGTATACCTTCGCACGATTTAGTCTTAACTTTTTAAAATGACACTGCAAATAAAAATATCTATCCTGATTTTACAGCGAAACAATGCTGGCAAATTAAAAATTGGGGTAATTTTAGAACACTCTTTACTTATAATTTATTAATGCCTATTAATTAAATTGCGTATGAATTAATATTTTTTTCAGACAACTTTTATATGATACATTGTATTATAATACATTAATCGCATTTGAAATTCTTATCACCAGCATCTTATCGATTAAGGTATTGAACTATTTAAAATTTTCGTGGCTACAAATAATAAAATAAAAACAACCTTTGATGTGAGTTAATCGATAAAAAAATTCTCTGTAAATAATCCATTCCATGTTTCACCATAATAAAAAAAGCTAGAAATTATGATTCATATTCATTTTAATTGCCACTTACAATGTATCGCTTTACTTTATTATTCAATAACAAGTCGTGAAATTTAAATTATGCGCTAAGAGCCACTTACGAATTGGATAGGTAGTCCATATAAAAATTTATAGCCGAATGGTAAATCGATAATTTTCGTCGACAGCCTTTGACACTATATCTGAGAAAAAAATTCGCCGTGACATTAAATTTATTGACGTTTTGTTTATGGACATTTTTTATTATTTTAACTCAGTGTGTGTAAACTATATTTCAATATTTTCACAAGTGACTTTTTAACAGATTTAGATCAAAATGTACCGCTAAACGTGTTATATAAATTTTATTTTTTTATTTTCAGTGACTTTGATATTGTATAATATTCCAACATTATGTTTTTGACTTTCGAATGATATTAATAATTGAATGCCTAGACGAAATCGATATTTTTATTTATAATATCTACTGCTTAGAGTTTTAGATACATAGTTTGTCTTCTAATAATTTTACGTATATTTGACAACAAAACGTATTTACTGTGGACAGAAAAAGGACGTTAAGCCACATAGAACAAATTTTACATGGGACACAGAAAAGATTTATTATTGTAGATGATTTTAAGCCGAAGTTGAATCATTACATAGATAAGACTTTAGGTGCTTGAAGACTGAAACTGGTATCTTATTTACTCAATATGATATTAATTTAAGAAGTTGTTTAAGAAAAACTAATAAAATTAATTTGGTGGAAGGTGTTTTTCCTGGTCGAAAATTTCCATCCTTTTTCCAAATTTAAAAGTTAAATTAAACACTATTGGTCATTTTTAGATTCCATCCTTTTGATGTAACGTGTATTAATATGTATTATATGTTTATAATATACGGGAATATGTTGTTAAAATAAAATTATTACAATTTTTACAAACAAGAATTATTGTGATTCTGAGACTTAGAGTTAAAAAAAAAAACAAATCACACACATGTAACAATCGATACACAATAACGAAACAAACAATAAAAATATGTTTGACTTTCCAATATTATTTTTTATATTGAGTATAGCATGATTATAGTAAGAAAGTTAATAGTATTTATTGATATTAGATCATTTGATATGATTTTCGTTAGTGCCCTGGCGCCACACACACATACAAAAAATTTATAATCAACAGTTCGGCCAAGCGATCACTTGCAGGCTTGCCAAGATAAACGAGTTTTCGAATCATTGTCAATTCAAATAATCTTTATGACAAACAAAAATAAATATAAACGTAAATCATCTAAAAAATATTTGACTTCATAGTTTCTATTAATACATTAACAGTTTTTAATAAATATACAAAACCACTGAAATTGGTAAAAGTTCCAAAATAAAAATAAATCTGGTAACTTAAGCCATACGAAATAGATTTCTTATAAATAATATAAACCCATCTTCGTTGTAAGTTTCTCATTAAGAATTTCTTACATAAATTCTTAGAATTGTATTATATTAAAGTTAATGAGACTCTATTTCAGAACAAAACTACTAAATTACTCATTTAATTTGCTCGAATAATTTAAGACGCAATTCTCTTGTTACTCTCGCATCTAAATGGTAAACTATATTATTGTAATAGTATATGATTATATAAAAAAACTTTTAAGAGTATTTTTTCATATAAAGCTTATCGGTTAATTTAGATAAGCGATTTAAGATTAGTTAAATGTCCAGCCATTTGTCAGTCAAAGTCAAAAAGTTTTTAATGTTGAGCATACAATTGTGTGCTTTATATACAAAGCTATTTTTATAAAACGATACATTTCACATACATATTTAATATTGAACCCTTTTTCCGTAGTCTATTAAAAATATATTTTCTGCTGAATTTACGCAAAAAAACGAAATATTTATTTTTAGACTGAACTAAGTTGTGAATTTTGAAATATTACTCTACCAATTTTTTTATTAATTTCGTAAGGTAATTTGAATAAAATTTTGTTTATTCTTACGTAAATATATGTATACTAAATTGTATAGTCACAAGAAATAAGTTAATTTTAAATGATTATTTTAGGAAATATATTTAAACGTGATTATTTTAATAAAAAAATGGTAAAAAAGACGAAAAAAGTATTCATACCATACAGTATATGTATATATACATAATGATAAATATAAAATTCGTAATATTTTACAGCAAAAGTTTGCCTCTCCGATAGCTGAGAGGTTAGTGCACGTACATTAATCTAGAATATTATGAGTTTTTATCTCACATCTGCATAAAGAAAACATTATGTATGTAGGATTGGATACCTAATGGGTTGCATATAGTGAATGTAAGATAAATCTTCCACATTGTATTCTTACAATCCATTTTTTGTAACATATATATACATGTCAAAAAAATGATAGGTAAAAAAATATATGGACACCTTTTATTATAGATATTGTTCATGACTAGAATTACAATTGACCTACTCTTAGTCGCATTAAATATTATCAAATTGAAATATTAAATACAATATAATGTATATTAAAATCGCTCAGGTATATACAAAATAAAAACTATGAAAGCAAAATTGTATCACGAATAGCAGATATGCATTACTTATTTGCAGTATATGTGTAGAATAATTGAGCCTAAAATTAATATTCCAGAAGTCGGTCGACATTACTTATTCTAATATACTAAATTATTATATTAATCAATATGCAAATAAAGTTAATTCATATTTCTTGAATAACCCTGATACATTTTTTAGCATAATAATTAATGTTCATGCAAAATATGTTTATTTTACAATAAAGTTTGTTAAAATTTGTGAAAAGATATGAAATGTATCTGGTAAATACATGATAGTTAAGGGAAGTTTTTAGTTTACAGAACTTTTGCATGCATTTTTCTTCAATGTTATGTTTTCTTATGATGCATATTTCATAGAAGTTTTCATGCACCTTTATGCTTATTCTAAAAGTAAAATTCATTTAAAAAATCAATTTTTTTCTTAAAGTTATCAATAAGAGCAAAATTCTAATTTAATTTACAATAACGTGCATTCGAGGCGAGCGTTTATGAAAGATTGTTATCACTAGCCTGTCTACCAGATTTTATTTAATTTTACATTATTTTGTGTTGTAATTATTCAAAATAATATATATATAATAAAATAATATTATATAAGTCTGGTTACCAGTAAAGTAGGTTTCATATTGTTTGCCAAACTATGATGACATATTGTTATATGTGTACATATGCTTAATACGTGTTAAAAAACAATGTAGTGATGTATGTAATATCAGGGTGAAAGTCAAACGATAAAGCGTTTATATTGTAAATATAGAATAAAAATTAGCGTCACGTATACAAAATAGGAAATATATTTAACTCTAACCTGTATACAAAAGTTTTTGAATCAATTTATGTTACATATGGAAACACTCTTACTAGAATTTTGAAATATATCAGACATAACTAAATTGAAAAAAAACAAGAGAGTTAATACCACGTGTACTTCAGTTATGTAGGTTGCTGATGCAAATCCTACATTTATTGAAGTTTTTTTTCTTATCAAAAATTAAATTTAATGCCCAGTGAGTATTGTAAAAAAATTATCAAGGTAAGTCTTCATATTACTAAGATTTGTAAAATTCATTTTTGTAATAAACATCTTTAAGATGCCGATATCCATGTGGTTCATATTTGGACGTACAAAAAAAATCATTTGAATTTAAATTTCTAATTTTAAAACAATTTAAAATTGTAAATAAAATACATGACCATAATTAAATACAGCGCGTAGTTACCAGTATTTAATTATTTAAATAGTAGTATTATAGTCTATCTAACAAGGCTACGAATTGTTTTGGGCAACTCTTGCTTGAAAAAAAAACGCAGAAAAGATACAAAGGTTATTAAATTTCTATGACGCTGCAAAACAATAGCTGGGTAAAAAAATGATATAAAGCCCATTAGATACAGCGGCCTGCTGTAACGCTACAAATAAGAAAAAGGTGACGCTGAAGAAATACTTTCAAGTGTTATTCAATGACGAAATGCACAAAAAAGAAACTGTAAAAACAAAAGTAATAACTGAGAATTGTATTAAAGCAATAAAATATAATACTTTGATACTTGTTATTAATAATATTTTATTTGTATATTTTATTCTCTTATGTATCGATGATTATAATTGAACGATGTATTATGATATTATTGACGATAATCAGACAGGTGGTTGGTTAAGCCACTGCGTATCTATCTGAATAAATACACAGTGTTTGCTGAAAATTTGAAATGAAATATCCTGTCTTAATAAATTCAAAGGCGTGCTTCTTTATATGAAGCAGTCTTTTTCATATTATTATACTACCTACTAGATATGCTGAGATCTAAAACATTGTTAGTAACATAAAAGAAATTTATTAAAAAATAAATCTATGGGGAACATGTGTACAGTTGAATTTATATTTTCTATTGTTACAGCATTGACAATTGAGTCTGAATTAAAACTTTTTCTTTTAGATGTCTTATAAATAAAAATAAATTTTAATTTTATGTTTATTAGATATACCATTGAATAAAAATGTGAAAAGAGAAATTCGTCTTTACATTATGGAAACTATATACTTCATTAATGGAATATACACCTATATGCTATACTTTAAGAGCACTCGTAGTAAAAATAAATGTTTACATATTACAACAAATTTAAATGAAATATGAAAATCATGTTTCAATATTCATCCTCTCATTCATTAAAACCAGTTAAAGCTGACATGTAGAATAAAAAAACAATGTGTATATTTACATTTCTTATTGAATCTGACGTGTTATGAATTGCACTTTCACTCAACTACAGTTAACTGAAAAAAAAACGGCGACGTGACTTTTTAATAACTTGTTATTGAAATCTGTATTAATTAGGGATATCTGAAAATTTAACAATTATTGTGTAAAGCTTATATATTTTTAAAAAATGTTAATAACCAATTAACGTCAAAAATATTAAAGTAAACAAAAAGTACAAAAAAGCAATTCGTATACTGCATAGGTATTGAAACATTCTGTAGCTGAAAAATTAAACGAGGAAATTGCACGAAAATGCTGAGCACATATGCAAATTTTATCCTTATTTTATTCATGGCAGCGAGCAGGGTAAGAAGTCATGGATATTCAACATGAAGAATTTGTTAGATGCAAATACTAAGTAAGTAACTTTATTGTCCTCGATAAAGTTTACCACATTTGATGAGGAATATGAAACATATTTCTTGTTTTAAAGGGTATTTTTCTATAAATTTATTTTTGTTGTATTTATAGACCGTCTAGTAAAATATTAAATATAGTGAAAGAATGTAGAGCAAAAATGCCTTATAAAATCTCTTTGAACTATCTGTATTATAATAACTAATTGTTAATGGTTTATTGCTTTGCCAAATATATTTAAAATAAAGAAAAGGATATTATATATTGTTTATTATATAAACAAAACATATTTAGAGTTAATTTTATTTTTATAATACATAAGTAAGTAATATATGCTTCAAAGTATCATAAATTCAGTTTGATTAAAGACGTCTATTATCAGTGTAAAAAGATTATATTAATATTAATATATCTTTAATATCTAATATCTTTGGATAATAATTGCCAGTTACTTAATTCGACGTGTAATAATAGAAAATTGCCACTTCATTATGGTAATATTGTTATAGACCATTATTATTTCAGGCTATTTTTGTTGTTATAATGGGTATTTTAAGCACAACTATTATTAAAATGACAATCGAAAGTAAATGTTATTGTACTCGGTAAAATATAGAAATAATATTTATTTAAGAACCGAGTATTTATTTTACATTAAATATTATTTGCTACTTTCAAAATTAATATTATTATTATAAAATCATGACGAATCTAATTTTATAAGGTTTCTTTTTATTCTTTGAAAAAATACAGATGTTATCCAAAACTCTATCATAATAATTAAAATTTAACTCGTTTTTAAGCAGTATTTTTTAAATCTTATTAGAATTGAATTTAATTTTGTGTCTTATTTAATAATAATTCTGAACCATAATTATATTTATACGAATACGTATATATTTTTTAATGTATTTTTTCAAATTGCTAGAGTGGCATATCTGCGATGTTCACGTATTTTAAATTGCAAAAGAAAAATGGCCAGATATCTATAATATTTTTGAAAATTTTTGTTCAAATTATTGATAGATTTTTTTATGGTCATTCCAAATAAAAAGTATTATTGTAAAAAAGTTTTTGAAGTGCCAGCTAGATAGAAATGAAAGAGTTAATAGTGAAGTTTTAAATGGCGTTTGAAAATTCTATAAATTTAACCCAGAAACACTTGTGAAGGAATTGCTATTTGCTGCTTAAAAAAATCTCACAAGGTGTTAATATTAAAATATTCAAAATCTTATAACAATGGCATGGTCGTAATGTCAGAAAGTCACGCGAGGCTAAAAGGGATTTCCCATTTTTAATACGGTCGTTTTGAAAAGCAGATGCTTCCATTAAAAAGCGAATGTAAATTGGACCGTTAATATTTTCGGACGAGTATATTATTTTATGATTAAAAATATGGTATGGCCCGACGTTGTTTTGATAAAATATGCTTATGAGTTCTGATAAATTTTTTAGTGGTCTCGTGGAAAATGTTAAAATAAAACATCACATTCAAGCACAGATATTGATTATTTCTTTCGTCGTTTATTCACACGTCTTATAAATACTTTGATCAACATATTTTTTCTGATAATATTTGGTTCGGAAAAAAACAAAATTAGAACGTTTTATTATAAATTTGACGATAAAATAATATCCATCAATTTACCTACAATAATCGTCAAAAATCTCAACATATTGTACATATTTGTGGCATATGAAAATAGCTTCATCGAAGTTAACTGGGGTGCATCATTTTACTTATTTTTGTTACGTTATCATTTAGAATGGTGGATTTAATCGTGAAGTATTCTACTATCGGATGGATCCCAAAGATATTTTAAGATTTTTTTATGAAATTTAGATGTTCAAATAATATAATAAGTAGGATATATTTTTTATTCATTAAAATAATATAAAATTTCATGAATTGCGTGATATTTATGACGAAATTTCTGCTAATCGTGAAGTAAGTTACACACATACAAAAGTTTTCAAAACGTTTATTATGGA
>JAGVSQ010001994.1:0-26459 GCA_022683975.1 Rhyacophila evoluta | reverse complement strand
AGTTGATCATTCAATAATGGAAGTTTCAATAGCTGTGCTCTATTGATCTCCAAAAACAAAAAAGACTGTGGAATGGAAAAAAGACGTAACCTTCAATTATATTCAAAATAGCTTTTATTCGATAATCAGAATATGTACAACTTAATACACATACTATCAAAAATGCCGAATTTGGGTCTAGATTTAGCTTTGAAGATTAAAAAAAGGATGCCCTGTGAAATTTGTGGCTAGAAAAAAGGGCTTCCACGTAGTCGATTTTATTTGTTTTCTTAAATAAATATCGAATTAAGGGAATAAAACAGCTTAGTCTTCACTCACTTCAAAGATTTTGCCAATGTAATGTTAAAAAAACTTCTGTAAAATTTGTTCTATGTGGGTTACGTTCTTTTTTCTTTCCACACCGGATATATATTGTATTTATAAATACTATTACAGTCATGTTCTTGTGTCTCTGTGGTTTTTAAAATTAATAAATAGAACTGTTTTTAATATACACCCCATATTTAAAGCTCCAAATTAAATATTATTTTATTTCACTTATTAGAAAGCAATATCCTTTTTCATTTCGTGTGCTTAAAGATTTGTCTGAAAACTGAAACCCTATCGTTGTTTTAGAGGGGCAATGATTTTTCTCATTTCAGATATGACAAACAATAGAAAGAAGTTGAAAGATTGTAAAGACAGAAGTGATAAATTTTTGAGAACTTACTATTATAGCTAGTAAAAATTCTTGTGTAATAAGATAAACTTGTAAGAAAAAGAAAGTGATTTAACCAATACATAATTTTACTCATCAAAACTGAGTGTAAAGCATTATTCAAAATAATATCGCTCCCGTGTAATATTTCTAAAATATCTACATCTGATAACTATGTTTAATGGCCGTGGACTCATATACGAGTCTTGATTGATCATTGGTTAGTGGCTGTGGACTCATATGTTAGTCCTATGTCATACATTTCTTTTCTATGAGAATCATTTTTTTTCAAATTTAGTTTAACTGTGAATGTTCACAAGAGATGATAAAATATTATTTTTTCATTTCTGTAAAATTGCAGTTGTTAAGCTGTTATATTTAAAAATAAGCCGATGAAAAAAAAGAGTGTTTTAACTGATACTTGATTTTATCGATCAATACTGAGTGTAAAAGCATTATTTAAGATAATGTATTGCTCTGGTCTAATGATTTTAAAAGATCTGTATCTGATTATTATATCTGATAATTATCTTAAGTTGAAAAACAAGTCTTAGTAGTTGAGTAAATACATCTTTAATAGATGAAAAAATGAATTGAACATATTTATGAATATATGTATTTACAAACTTTCATCTTTTTTTCAAACAAATTTGTACCGATACCGTGTTGTCGAACGTGCGGGGTACGTGGTGCCAATTTTAAAGAGGTTCTACCCTAAAAAAATACTGTATCGGTTACTGTATTTTTTTTATACCGTTAACCATTATTAAATTACAGATTTGGATGTCTCATTAGAACTGGATTGCCAATCATATGATTTTGATGCCAGTCATCCGTTCACATTTTATTTGATGGATGAGTCTAATACTGCCATATTTAACGGAAGATATGAGAAAGTTTAATTGTAACTGCTAAATAAGTTCTTCCTACTTCACACTATGGTAATAAGATGTGGAATTACTGTATATTATATATAGTGATATTGCATTTTATATATTGGCACTCCCGGAAATAATATAATATTTATATATTATATATATCATTAATTTGACTGAGTAGAAACGTTTTTAATTGTTTTATTTTTGCTTTCTAAATTTTGCCCACTTGCAATAATATGGGTTTATGATTCACCTCCTGGACAAAAACCCCCATTAATATCCACTAGAGAACTCCAAATAATTTACAGTTTTATGTTTAATATATTAAACAGTAAAGTTTCTTGTCAATGGACCCTTTTTACATAGTGCATGGAAACGCAAAAGCTTTTAAATATTAACAAAGATAATATTAATTCATTTAATTCTAAAACATATTTATAGTAAAATGAAAGGTGATCTATTAGTATGAATTTATATAAATATTATATTACAGGCTTCCACATAGTTTTGGAGTCACTTTCCATAAATATGGACTATTACACATTTGATGCCGATCATCCTTTCCTGTACTATTTCATGGATAGTTCTTTGTTTCCTGTCTTTACCGGAAAATATATCGGAGCTTAATAGGTACCAAAAATTAATTATACACTCATTCTTACCCAATTATTAAGTAAAGCATCGTTCATGTCTAACGAAATAATATAGTGTCTCGCACAATTCTTAAATGATTCTCATATAATATGCACGTATGCATAAATTCTAAGTGAGAATTGTATGTGAATTGTATAACACACAATGCGGTGGCGGTGTGACATGGTTTGTGAAGTATTACCTGCATCATTTTAGCAAAAATATTATTCTTACAAGATAGATCATTTTGTTGTAATGGCTTGTTTTCTTTTCATAATGCGAAGATTTTTTCATGAGAATTGCTCAATTCTCTTCCTATCCTATTTATTTACGCAATTATCAATTGTTCGCAGCTTTGAAGTTTCTCACCCAGTCAATTCGAGTTATACAAGGTTTTGATGCAAATCGACCATTCTTATACTATTTAATGGATACATCTAGGCTCTCCATTTTTAGCGGAAAATACATTGGAGCTTAATAGGTACCACAATTAGTATATTTAAAAAGTAGTGATACACTGTCATTGCAATGTGATTATGTTATCTGACACATACTAAACATTGTTAATGAATGGCTTATACAATAATGCAATATAGATTACTTTGCTATTTTAATTTTATTGCTTATTTAGCTCATTGTGCTGGATGGTTGTATATATGTCTTTGATTAAATGCATATGTCAATAAATATATAAAATTTAAATAACGAAATTAAAAATGAAATATTTTTACAAGGGTTTATTAAAATCCCAATACCAACACTACTAAAATGACAAAAAGGATATTACATAATAAATGAGTCAACAATAAAGGTAATGTTTAGCATTTTGAAATTGAGCTTGGATAACTTTTTCGAACGCCAAATGTTACCTTTACTGTTGGTCATCAATCCAGAGTGAAAAACTCTGCGACTTATAAATGTTACAATACATGTTTTTACTATTGAGCTAATTAAAATTTATCTGAAAAAATTTTGTTAAAAATAGTTCTAAAAAAGTATTCTGAAAAGATCTTTTTATTTACTTTAATTGTATACACACACTTTTTAAAATTGAGTCACGCTTAAGACACGGCTTTATGCTTATAAAATAATATAATTTATATCCGAGGACCATTTTATGTGGCACATAGAGATGCAAAAGCTTTGAATCATCCGTAATCTCTATTTCATTTAATTTATAAATATACGTAAAATATAATGGAATAAAAGGTAATTTGTCATCACTTTTTCGTATAATTGTTATTATATTTATATTACAGCTATCCAAGTACAATTGGAATCACGCCGCCATAAAGATTTTCATGCAAATCATCCTTTCCTATATGATTTAATGGATATATCCAGGCTTCCCATTTTTAGTGGAAAATATATCGGCGTTTAAAATTAGTACGTATTAAAAAATGAAACTACATTGCGGTTTGGCTAGTCTACGTCACTTGGTATAACTATTATTGCATGGCTTTTTAAATTATACAGAAAAAGTCACTTTGATATATTCATCTTATGTGTTATTTAGGCCTGTATTCTGAGTAGTATGTTTTTGATCAAATAAATATTTATAATTAAATTATAACAAAATATTTTTTTATACGTTCTGCGACAGTTTATTGAAAGACCAATGTCAATTTTAAAATGACAACAGAGTGTTTAGAGATAATCAAATTGATAATTTTATTGTTTTTAAGTTATTCATACAATTCTTATTATATTTATATTACAGCTGTGCATATAATAAAGAAGTCGCGCAAGACATATATCCTCCATTACACATTTGATGCTAATCATCCTTTCCTATACTATTTATCGGATAGTTCTTTGCTTTCTATCTTTACTGGGAAATATAACGGAGCTAAATAGGTACCAAACATTAATTAAACAGTAACTCTTGCAATTCACATTGTTTATTTAAAAATGCAATATAGATGTGTCTCACACAATTCTCAAACGATTCTCATATAATCTATATGTATTTGTAGATGATAATTGTTTGAGATACACATTGATCTGGCTTGTAGTATACCTGTATTATTTAAGCAAATTTACTGTATGGCTTTTAAAATAATATACATATATTACAATAGAGATCAATTTGTTATTTTGTTATGGCTTATAAAACAAAAAAAAATGTTTTTAAGGAGCTTTTGGTCGAAATAAAATGGTAAAAGTTAACGTTAGTACAAAAAGCTTATAAATTCAGGTAATTATTAATTAATTTAAGCTTTGCTGATATCTACGGAGTCGTTAGCTGAATTTGGACACACATTTGATGCAGATCACCCATTCTTATACTATTTGATCGATAAATCCAGGCTCTCCATTTTTAACGGGAGATATATCGGTGCTTAAAAGGTACAAAAATTAGTATGTGTTAAAATATGAGATCGCACTGCGTTTAGGGTGCGGTCTGGCTTGTCTGCACAACTATTATTGAATGGCTTTTTTCTCAATGCGGAATAGGTCACTTTGATTTTTTCATCTTATGCCTTATTTAGGACCATATGCTGAGTGGCTATATAAATATATTTAATTAAATACATACATCAATAAATCTTATTATATGATTTAAATAATTGTATTCATAACGTAATATTTTGTACATTTTTTAAAACTGTATTGAATATTAAATTTCACCAAAGATGAAAATCTTGTGTGTGTGTATATAGTCACTCAGTAAATAGACCATAACAGAGTCGGCTTCTGATTTTTTTCTTCTTCCATAAGTTCTTTCTGTATAACTATTAAAATTCCTGTTTCTTGCTAAAAACAAATAAATTTCAACTATAATTATCAATTCTGTATATTTGAAGCTATTTTAAAATAGGGAATATACTTCTTCTATGCAATATACAAATTAATTATATTTGAGATCAAATAATCAGTTGATAAATCAATAATATCGATATAGTACAAAGGACATAAAATCTTCAAAAATGGTGGCTCTAGTAATGAAAATAAAGCACCCTGTTATTGTAACAATAATTCAAACTTTTTGACAATTATCTTTCTTTAAATTTGTTTCAAAGTGTCCTCTATTTACATTTTAAAATTATTTTCAAATAAAAACGAATTTTCACTTGCGTGATGTATAAATAAAACGCTTGTATTATATAAAATTTGATAATTTGTTTATTTAATATTATTTTGAAAAATATTTGTTTTTAGTTTGAACAAAGTTTATAGTATTCTGGAACGATCTTATAACTTAATTACCGCTAAGCTCCCATTTCAATAAAATTCATTTATTTTCAATCATAATATATTATATAAAGTATTTATATTTATTTTATTTTCTAAAATCACACAATCAACGTAGAGAATACAGTTTAAACAAATTAAAACTCGATATACACAAACCCCCGATTATCATTATCATCGCCAATATTTCAGGAACTCATAACTTGATTTGCTGGTTTAACTTGCTTTGTAAATTAAAATTTCATTTTTTGCAATCTCTTTTCACCTGCACATTTTTGTATTAACACATATCATATGTCTATAAAATGTTCAAAAAATATGCTTTAATTCAAAAATGTGATATGATACAAGAGATTACAAAAAATAAAACTTAAGCCAAAAGATCGAGTTATGTGTTCCTGCAATATTGGTGAAGATATGTATCATACATTAATAATTTATTTTGTTGGCATATTATTGTAATAATGTGTATAGTGAAAAGGCGTCATTGTGATTTGGAGGTAAATAATTCTTTTCAGCCCTTATGATCAACCGTGGTAGTGCACCAGGTTTGAAAGCAAAGAAGATGGATTTCTTAGTTGATAGACCGTTTTTCTTCGCATTGGTCAAGGATGAATTTGGTGTTATGTTCAACGGACGATGCAATCAGATCGATTGAATATAAATAGAACAAAGTAAACACTTCATAAGTTACCATGCATTAAATATTGCTTATACTGCAGATTCTAGATGTGCCAACCGCAGATTGCTTACTTCAAACAAAATTCTATCATATAATTGTTGATTGATCTATCTTCCAATTATAATATTTTTTCATCTCAGAGGCTGAGATGGTAAGCTTGTGTGCTTTGCTACCGGCTGGTGCGGGTTCAATGCGTAAAATATATATGCACCACTAACTTACTATCGATTACTATTAGGTATTACTCTTTGAATCTTCGTCATAATAAATAACACCTAAATAAATTTAACCAAACATTACTTAATCTATCCTGATATCCGGGGGTTTTTGTCCGGAGGGATATTTGTACAGATGATCATTGTTATTTTATTATATTAAGGTATATCATTGAAAACAAAGAAGATTTCCTATCAATATAACATATACTATAAAATTAGCAAAAATGTGACGCTTCAGTGTATCAGTCCTTCACAAAAATTTTATTAGTATCTATCTTCACTGTGTAGAAGAAAATTTTTTATTTCAAATATTCATTATTTTCTTCCAACAGGTGTAGTGGTTGGTGCACTCTGGGGGATCAAACCCAAACCTAAAAATTTCCTAGCCGACCACCCGTTTTACTTTGCGATTGTATATAGGAAAAAAGGAAACATGAATATTGTGTTTAACGGTCGATACAAAACTGAATAAGAAACCAATATATTTGTTGTAAAATACGGTACGGAAAACAATTATGATACCTGATAATATCTGCTATTAACGAAAACGGTATAAAACTGGAAAGTATAAACTAACGCCAAAAAATGCTAATTCGTAATTGTATACAAGTAATCCTCGTAAAACATGGATCTTCCATACAAATATCATGTTTAATGAATCGTTTTATGGGAGGTCAGGTTTAATATAAGAATTCTCCGCCGGTGATGACACATCATACGGAAGGCTAAAAACTAACAATATAATCTAGATATTTCAAAACTGCATTATATGGAAAGCGTGTTGTCTAAGTGCCATATTGTACGAGGGTTATCTGTATATTATTTTGCTTGCACATTAAATGCTTTATTTAAATGCTATCTTCCAATTTAAATGGATTTATTTCCATTATACTTTTAAATGCTAAGCAGTGACATATCATTGATTGTGATAACATCGAGATATACTAATAACGACTATTTGCGTCTTTGTGTCTAACTATTTTTCAAATGTCATGCGTATTTAATATTGTAAGGAAGACAGTAATGCTTAGAAATAATATAACATTTTTATTTAAATAATTATGAATGTATTTAAATTTCTCCATAGGATTTTAGAAATATGAAAAACATAGCAACAAAAACATTTAAATACTCATTAATAAAGGATGAAAAAATCAAAACCACCACCGTTTCTAGTTATGACTTAATGTGACATCCTTGTAGTGATTGGAGCTATGCTTAACTGAATGCTGGCTGTCGGAGTTGAGCTCAAAGTAAATGATGTTCATATAGATCATGGCTCAACTATCAACCATGCAAATTTTGACCATCAGTATCCATTTCTATATTTGCATATCATGGAAATTACTTTTTACAGGGGTCCAAGTCATATATAGAAAATCCCAGATGTTCAGACCTCCTCCAATAATATTTGTAGCCGATCACTCTTTCTTCTTTATCTTGAAAAATAGAAATGATGACTCTCACGTTTTCGTTGGCTCCTACAGAGGTTAAATATCAAATGTAGGTGTGACGTCATGATATTTTTTCGGGCAAAACGCATTTAAATATTTGAGGAATATTAAAAATGGCTTATGCTTTCAATACAGCGCTATAAAATCAAGCAAAAATATATTTAATATTGAATGTGTTTTGCTGAAACCAGCAGCATTTGCAATATTTGACAATGGACTTTATTATATTATATTTCATATTTGATATTTTTACACATATCATATATATTATTACATCACTTATATATAACTGATACTATTTATTAAATGATATTTTTTATAAAATATAAATAAAAAAGTTAATAGTATTTACTAATATAAGTTAAGATAAAATTTGAAAAAAAGTACTACGAGAAAGATAAGTCGTGATATAGAAGTTTATGAAGTAATATCCATAAAAACTCGTTTTCTTTCAAGGGGAGGATATCGATTCCTGAGGAAATTTCGTTAAGCATAGCCATCGCTATGTGTTGGCATTACTGTAAGTGCGCTAGTTTTATACTTTGGAATTAAAACTAGCTGATGTTCTCAATGTCTCAGTTAGTTATTGGGTACAGTAATCAATATTAGCAAGAATCAACCATTCATATCCACTCAATAATGAGTATATTGGTCTTCAGTAGTTGAACCCTCAATAAAAATGTTGAAGATATTTGTTTACATGGTCAGTAAAAAATCGTTTTTGCAGGACTCGTGGCTTCTATTAGAACAGCTCATATGATGCGGCCTAATCCGGCTACGTTTTTGGTAGATCGTCCTTTCTATTATGTATTGAAGACATCTGATGACAGCCAAGTATTTATTGGATCATGCAGGGAGCCTGGATCAAATTAAGGTCTGATTCAATAAAAAATTTGATACCAAAATGCATCTAAATGGGAAATATTTAAATGCCGTTTGCTATTGGAGCTAATAAAATCGTGTAATACATTTTATATTATATCTCTATCATACGGGGAATAAATAGTTATTCTGGGTCGCTAAAAATATTGTATGATATATTATTTTATGGGTGAAATACAAGCGCACGTTCGGTAGATATATATATAAATATATATATAGGTATATAGATGTCAAGAATTAAAAAAAAATCAAAATTGCATGATTGGATTCCTGATAGGTCAAGCGATCTGTTGACAATCAATTATGGAAAACAGATTCTGTTTTATTTGATTATTGCGTCTTTTCCTTGTAAACTCTCAGTTAAAATGTGAAGTTTATTTTTTATATAGACAGATATACGGTAAAAAATGATTTTGCAGGACTCGTAATGGATATGATTAGAGTGGGTGGCATGATCCGGGCTGATCCATTTAAATTTGTGGTAAATCGTTCGTTCTATTATGTATTGAAGAAATAAAATGATACCCAAGTATTTATTGGATCCTGTAGGTATCCTGGATCAAGTTAAGGTCCTATTCGGTGAAAAATTTGATACCAAAATGCATCTAAATAATTGTGAAATATTCAAAACTGCGTTTGCTATTTGAGCTAAAAAATCAGGTATAACATATCTCTACCAACCGGGGAATAAATAGTTTATTCCAAAAAGCACCTATTTTTAAGAGCGTCATTAATCAGAGGTTAATTTAAGCTAATTTGTATATTTAAGTATACAGAGAACTTAATTAACAAAACTCGATTTCAACAAAAACAAGTCTTATTTATTTATTCCGGGTTTGTACATATATATTGCCAGCTGGCTAAAATATAAGCGTTGGTGTCAAAAGTGTGTTGGTTCGAAGTTGGATCACATAGATTACAAGAATTTAAAAAAATGATGGTGTGACACCATGATTTTTTTCGGGGAAAACACATTTCAATATACAAGGAATATTAAAAATGGCTATGTTTTCAATATAGTGCTATAAGATATATATTATTTTGCTAAAGTTGTCAACATTCGCTATAAATGACAATCGACTTCATTATATAATATTATATTTCATAATCGATATTTACACATAAATCATTTATATTATTTTATCATTTAAATATACCGATACTATATATATTATATTTTTGATAGAATATATTTATTAAACTTAATAATTATGATGTATTTACTTAGCAATGTGTCCGATTACATAATGTATTATTATAGGTCGTGGTAGTATACAAATTTATAAAGTAGTATCCATATGAAGCGTTACTGCTCAAGCTACTGGTACGTTAGTTATTCACTTTGGAATTAAAACAGCTGATATTCTCAGTATCTTGGTTATCACAGACCATGACCAATTTTATTTAGAATGAACCATTCATATCCATTCAGAATAAAGTTATAGGTCTTCAGCAGTTAAACTCTCAGTCTTAGCGTGGACTATATTTTTTATATAGAACGATAGACAGTAAAAATGGTTTTTGCAGGACACGTGGCGAATTCAAGGATGTCTCATATGATACGGCCTGAATTGTTAAAGTTTGTGGTAGATCATCCTTTCTTCTATTTCTTGAAGAAACGTGATTACATCCAAATGTTTGTTGGATCCTACAGGGATCCTGCATCAAATTAAGGTTTGATTCAATGAACAATTTGATACCAAATTGCATCTAAATATATGGGAAATATTTAAAACGGCGTTCGCTATTTAAGCTATAAAATCATGGAAAACATATTATATTACAACTCTACCATCCGGGAATAAGTAGTTATTTCGAGTTGGCTAAAATATATTGTACAATATTATATATTTTCTAATGCGTGAATTGAAAGCGCACGTGCATTGGTGGCGAATGTGTGGATAATAGATATCAAGAATTTTAATTCATCTGCAATTTGATATTATCACTCTAGCTATAATAATGTTACACTAAATAATTATCTTTTAATTTATAACTGATTTCATCTTACAGATGTTTTAAATAAATACGTATAACTTATTGAAACATTAATATCCACTAGAATAAGAACTCTATTGGTCTTCAGCAGTTGAAATTTTAGTCAAGACGTGGATATTTTTTTATACGAAACGATAGATAGTAAAAATGGTTTTTGCAGGAATGGTGGGTTCGACAAGAATGAGTCATATGATGCGGCCTGACCCATTTACATTTTTGGTAGATCGTCCTTTCTACTATATATTGAAGAAAGATGATGATATTCAAGTGTTCATTGGATCCTGCAGGTATCCTGGATCAAATTAAGGTCTGATTCAATGAAAAATTTCAAAATGCATCCAAATAATTGGGAAATATTTAAAACGGCACATGTTATATGAACTAAAAATCATGCATTTTATATTATATCTGTACCAACCAGGAATAAGTAGATACATTGTCTGGTGGGTGAAATTTTAACGCACGTGTGTTGGTTAAAAACAAGGTCTCAGTGTCGCGCCACGGGTAGGAGGCGCACTTGTGATAAAAGTTTTTGAACCATTTCTTTATATTATGCATCACTGATTTAAAACTTACACATCTTTAATTTTATAGCCATTTTTACTAGTGTGTATAAATATCTTATTTTTATGCGGTGCACGTTTCGGATACAGTATAGCCCTGTTGGCTCCTATAGATGTCAAATTTTTTTGAAAATTAAAGATGCATGATTGTATTCCCAATAGGCAGTGATTTGCCATCAACTAATTGTAAAAACGAATTCTGTTGTCATTGCGTATATGACAGTATTCTGTTTAAGTCCTAAAATTGGTTTTTACCTTATATTATTAACATCAAAATACATAATTATTATATTTATGCAACTATCATAATATATTTTTTCTAGTATACGAATCGTATAGTTCATTCTCCTATATTCTCATTCCGACGTTATTACACTTCCAGTAATTTTTCTTTACATTTATGATCTTTTCAGGTATGGTTATGATATATAATTCGGCCAGTTTTAGCTGGGATCCTAAGTTTTTCAAGGCAAATCGTCCTTTCTTCTATGTTCTGAAGGACAATGAAAATACTCAAATATTTCTCGGATCTTATCGAAACTGAGGTATAGCTACCAGTGCATAAATCAACAAAATTATTCGCTTACCGCTTAATTCTTTTGAAACATAATGGAAGTTTTTTTATTATCGGAGTTTAATACACAGATAATATTTATTCTGGAATAATTTATACTATAAATGTCTTGGAAAAAATTCCCGTATCTCATATTTGTTATGATTATAAACAATGTTACTGCTTGTGGTTGCACAGTCTTGTCAGTCAACACCGTTGTAGTGTTTGACAGTTTGTTGAAATTTCATAATATAATTTTCTTCAGGTTTAGATTTATTTGGCATCTTACAATCCTCTATTATTTCTTATATTTTCGACAGACGCGTTTAATTTTTTTAACCACGTCATATAATTGAGTATGATTGGTCTTCAACGTGTGAACTTTTGGTCAAAATATGAGCAGTATATTTATATAGATAGATATACAGCAAAGAAATATTTTACAGAACATGGAATTGATATTAGGACAGTTTGATTAATTTTGATTTTGATTTTAAGTTTGTGGTGGATCATTATTTCTGCTATGTATTGATGGAGAAGTATTTTCAGCAAGCAGAAATTCTGGATCAAATTAAAGTCTGATTCGATCAAAAAATTGATTAATTAAATCAAAATTATGAGGCTGATTTCACCAAAGGCAAATTTTTAACGCCAGATCTGCTCAATTATATACAAACAATTTGTTAATAGAATTTAATTTTGACAAAAATAAGTCTTCGGTACAGTAAATATTCTGGATTGGTACATATATCATAATTATATTGCCTGGTGGGTAAATGTAAGCGCATGTGTGTTGATACTGAACGTGTGGGTTTGAAGTTGGGCGTCATAGATGCCAAGAATTAAAAAGTGATAAAATCAAACATCCATGACTGTTTTTTCAATAGATAGATCAATTTACCGGCAACCTGTTGTGAAAAATAGATTATTGTAAAGATAAGTTTTCGCTTTGAGATCCATATATTCCATTTCTGGAATGGTCATCTTCACGCTGTGTGGATCCATGTGCCCCACAATTATTGGCTTTTACCTTGTATGGCTTAAACGAAAAATAAGGAAATCGAGCATCTATCATAATGTTTTAAATTCTAGAAAACCCCACATAATAAAACGTGTAGTTAATAATTTGTGGTTAAAATTTCGCATTTCACAATCATCAGACCGAATCTTCACTAGTATTTACTGAAGAGATATCTAATTATTTACTACTGGTTGGTTGATGATACTAACCGTCCATTCTCCTATGTCCTCATTCTGACGTCGTCAGGCTTCCAGTAATTTTTCATTACATTTTGATCTTTTCAGGGATGGTTTTTATGACTTTCCATTCAGGCCGTATTCGTATGTCTTTCAAAGCAAATCGTCCTTTCTTCTATGCTATGATAGACCGTGAAACTACCCCGATATTTATTGGATCTTATCGAAATTAAGGTACAGCAGCTACTACCAATTATATCAATAAAATTATTTGCTTGCTGGTTAAATTTGGGTGAAATAAAACATATCATTTTTTATTATACGGAGTTGCAACATAAATTTAAATATATTTTTTAGAAAATAAATTATCATTATCAAATCTTTGTTTACAACGATCTATATATTCCGTTTCTGGAGTGGACATCTTCACGATACGTGCCTCCATATGCTCCGCTGTTTGTTATTGGTTTTTATCTTATTTAGCTTAAACGAAAAACGAAGATCATGCAACTATGATAATGGATTTACTTATAATTTCTTGAAAAATCTCACCGAATAAAAAACGTGTAATTTGTGCCATAAATTTGGCATTACTTCATCATTAGACTGAATGTATACTTATCTAGTAACTAATCTTACTAAAGAGATATATAATATATAAAGAGTTATTGAGTACTAGTTTGTTCATGATAATGTATTTTTTTAATATACAATTATTTTATGTGTGCGAATTGTTGTGTAGTACATTCTTCTATATCCTTATTCTAATATCGTCAGGCTTTCAGTAATTTTCATTTACGTTATAATCTTTTCAGGGATGATTTCAATATCATATTATTCGGCCATTATTTACCAGGATCCTAAAGTTTTCAATGCAAATCATCCTTTCGTTTATGCTTTAAAAGACAAGATAAAAACCCAAATTTTTGTTGGATCATATCGTGGTTTTTCAGCATAATAAGGTACTGCAACTATTACCAATGCATAGAACTATAAAATAACTTGGTAGTTACTAAAATTTTGTTGAAATCTTTTTTATAATGTAGTGCTTAATAAAAAATATTTATTCTAGAATATATTATGAATTAATTATATAAATCTTATATACTTATATTGAAACAATTTATTATAATTTGTATCTTGTCAGTCAACACCAGCAGAGTGTTTTGCGGTAGTTGGAAGTTTATGTTAATTTTTTGATACGTTTCAATTTTTCTGCCTCATCAAATCATTGGGTTTATGTGCACGATTGTATTTATATGAGAGGTAAAATTTTAAAGTGAACTTATTCTACTACGCAAAAAACTAACAAAGAAGATTTTGAACAAGGGTTTTTTTTGTATAGAAGAACCATATAGGATGCGAACCAGTAGAAAAAAATGATTTAAAAAATATCGAAAACAAAAATAAACATAGAAAAATATGCTACATAGTTAATTTATGCAAAAAAAATCATGTTTAAAATTTTCTTTTTTAAATTTTGGTATATTGGAATAAATTCATTTTGGAAATCCACTCCTTATATATGACAGAAAAGGTGGATTCATCGTTGTATATATGGATGAAAATTTTTCTTCTGTTCCATAAGTGGAGCATTCAAAGATCTTATTGGCAGTACTATTGTGTCCTCCCAGGTCATGTTAGCAACCTGTAAGCCCAACATATTCTGAAAAATAATAAGCAGGTCAGGCTAAGAATCACAAGACATCCTTGACAACGTGTCCTAGTCAGGTCCAGCATTGCAGCTTCACTCTTGTTGTAATGAGTGGCTGTATGGTTCGTTATCTTTTATCTTTATTTCGAACGGCATCATAGCATTGTATCCCAAGAATCCGATTCAAGTATCTGTTCTCAATGATTCACAACCGTAAAGGACCACTGATAAAATTCGTGCAAACAGGCAACGTCCTAAAGTTTGAACGTTTTCTTAAAAAATTTCAGGATTGGTTGCAGTATCATTTACATCGCTCCGTATTGACATGGATCCTAAATTTTTCATGGCGAATCGTCCTTTCTTCTTTGCTTTAAAGTTAGGGGACAGGAGTTATACCCGAGCATTTGTTGGATCCTATCGAGGTTTTTCAACAAACTAAGGTACAACGACTACTACCGATACACATATCGATAAAATTACTTATTGGGTTAAATTTTTTTTTTGTTTGGCTAAATGTTTGCTTGAATGCGCAAGAATACGTATAATAGAATAGGTTATGTTGCTTGTACGCATAAAGATACTTCAGATTTGTTAGAACTAAAATATAATTATAATTCCATTACCGTTGTTTTTAGAAGATTTGTAAATTCGTTGAAAACAAGCTGTTACGAGCCGTTATTCTATAAATTAATTCGTAACATTATGTTAATTGTACAGTTTTGTTAGAAACCAGAATTGCGGAAATGTCAATTGATATTCCCCTCTGCTTAACATTATCAAATCAAAAGTGATCCTATATTATTAATAAAAAGAAAATCTCACCGTATCGATAATTCGTTTTGCAGCGGTCACTGTATCCATGTTCAGATCAAGCCGTCAAAGGCCTGATCCTCAGGTATTTATTGCGGACCACCCATTCTATTATATGATGAAGACAAAAGCCGGTGATGTTCAAGTTTTCATCGGATCATACAGGGGTTGATTGACGGTTTCATGAACACTAATATGTTACTATGTAATTTTCAGTAAGTCAGAAAGGTCTTTATAATCAGCACGTTTTATTGACTTCCATTTTGTATTTCTGCCCCTTTGAGTCAAAGAAACATGTCTCACTTTTGGGGGATTTTGACTTACAAGTGATACTAATCATAAAATAACATATTTAATTAAGACATATCTACACTGCTGTCATAAGTAAAAACGCAGCTAATGGCAATAATTCAATATTTAAAAAACAGTGTTTATCATATTTTTAATTGCTGCTTAATATGTCTTAATTCACAAGATATGCCAAAAAAATATTAAGTCATCATTTCTAAGCAAAAAGACAGCATATATGTATTATATACTGTGTTTTTACTTATGAATCATGTTTTACTTTGTTCTTATTTCAAAAAACATTTTATAGTTATCTGCGTACTAAAATAAATGATTTTATATTTGTTTCCTTATGAAATTATATTCAAAACTTCATCTAGTATATTGTCTCATACTTGTTTTAATTGATGAATTTTGCTATTAGCTGCGTCATTTGTATAGATTCAATGCATACAAAGATATATTGATATGTACACGTAGAAAATCATCTATTGTTCAAATCAGTGGTATAGTAAAGTCTTATACTCTTCTATAAATAGAGAAAATTGGATACATTTCTTTGATTCTAAGGGATACATTTATCAGTTTTTATTATTATAAGCTTTTCATAGTATCTTTTCTTGAGACAGATTGAAAAACATATTTGTATTCCCATTACATATATTATATCAATTTTAATAATTACATGCGGCCAATTTTTAAGCTTACTAAGACGCATCGCGTAGTAATTATTTCAATATAAATATTAAAAGTTATTATTTCAAATTAATGTATTTTTGTTTTTTTTTTTTTATTATATTATTTCTTTGATTTTATTTTCTGTAAAAAATGGAGATGAAATGGAATTTTAAATTAGGCATTAAATAAATTTTAGTTATTAAGGATTTACGGTCATTCAATTTGGAGCATGTAATCAATCACATAATCATCAATGAATGTATATTTTTTTTTCTTAAGCGTCCAGGTACATTATGAAAATTTTATAATATATATTTACAATTTAAATCAAAACCTAAATAGATGAAAAAAGTTTCTTACAAAACTTAAAATCATTTTATCAATTACGAAGGATCAGTTTTATTATTTGTAATTTGATTCAGTTCTTAAGGACTTTAGACAACTTATTTAAAATATGTAAAATATTTTTGAAAAACTTAAATACAATAGGAACACAATAATATTTTAGTAAATTATGACCTATTTGTTTTAGAATAGATTAAATAGATGTCGCTAAAATTGACCAAAAACTTTAATGTAATATTTATGTAACGATTTTTGGTTTTACAGCTTTTGTACTAAGAGGTAGATCAGGCCATTCACTTGGACACAAGAGTTTTATCGCAGATGTCCCTTTCTACTTTGTATTGAAAAGAAATATTGACAATTATTACATCTTCGTTGGAACATATAGATGTAAAAGTATTTAAAAAAGTAAAGTTAAATATTATAAAAGATTTAATATGTACATAAAAATACTAACTGCACTTTGCTGAATTGTGTTCTTTTAAGTTTATTTCGTTTGAATCGCTTAACATAATACGTATTTATCACAATAAACAAAAAGAATATTTGATTCTTTGACTGCATGATGATTAAACGCTTCATGTTTATGAACTTTAATAAAAATCTACTTTTTTAATAATTTTATAAAAGCTTTTAGTTAACATAAGAGTTTATGTGAATAGCTTACTTTTTATTAGCATTAAAGTTAAATATATATATATTATTAATTAGATATTATATAACGTAAAAGAAGTGAGTGGTGTGAAATTGATTTTTCAGTGTGTCAACTGTTTTTTCAATTTTGAGGATATTTTGAAATTCAAATATTACTTCGTAGATCAACGGCTGGCTTATGTTTTAGTTGGTTTATTGTACCTCTAGTTTTACTTCAATTAGTGAGGATATGATTAAATGATACAGTGAATAGCAGGCTGAATAAATGGATTAGCGAGTGGGATAAATGTAAGACATATCGCAAATGCTATATGGTAAATATGCAAGTGTAGAGTTATTAGAGTAGGGAATTTTACTAGTGGATACAAAGATATTTACAATATGAAATAATACGATGAAGTATCACCTTGTCATTGTTGGTTTTACAGGATTCAAGATTTATGCTAGATCTGGTCGCTTACAGCCCTATTTATACTTTCGAGCAAATCGTCCTTTCTACTATTGTTTGAAGACAAGAGAAGAGGCCGTTCAATTATTTGTAGGATCGTATCACGGAAATTAAATAATGAGGTTTGATTTGGCATGTACAATGTGGGTAGAAATATATTAAATTTAACATCTTTTGAAAGAATGATCGGTTGACTGCTGGATTTATCAAATAGTTGTTTGAAAGGGTGTATCTGTAAAACCATTTTGAAGACATTTTTAATTTTCGGTTACAAAAGATAACATATATTGTACAAATTAATATAAAACAATGAATGGTATTATTTAAGTCATCGGTAATTGGATAAATTACTTAAATCTTTAGAATAAATTTTCCAGTGATAACTGTCATATCCATAGTTAAAATTTATATGCGTAATATAGGCCAAGAGATATGAAAGACTGATTTAATTCTTAAGTGGGAATTGAACCTCTCAAGGATGGTACGCATAGCAAATAGGTGACAAATCACTTTGGTTATTTTACAAAACATCTACTGGATTCTTATTGCTGTTAAAGACAAACAAAAATTGACATTGAAGTTTCTGTGGCAAAGATTTATGACATAATCAGGCATATATCAACTGACAAATCATAAATATATATTTATTAAACTAAATTTATACATATAATCTTACTACTTAATTCTGGCAACATTGTCTTTTAGTAGTCCCAATAGATGTCAGTACATGCAATTTTTGTTACATATGAATAATCTTTTTGTCCACCTTAAATAAAGAATGAGGTTAGGTTATCTAGTAAATTAGTTATTAAATCAAATTTTAATTGTTGTTTTTACAGTCATTGAACTGGATAATCGATCAGGTCTTAAGTTCCTACCACCCATCCCTTTTGTGGCCAATCATCCCTTCTACTATGTATTGGAGTCAATTAATCACAATTACCAAATATTTATTGGATCTTATCACGGTTGAATGGTACCAAACTATAAGGTTATAATTATTTTTGCAAAAGTTTCATTAAATTTGTATAAATTAACCCCCATTCTATTTCTGTCAATATTATTTGTAAATTAAAATAATTTATATTAAAATTAATCCATACTTATTTCATATATATATTAATGACATTTTCAATTCATGCACATTATTTAATAATAGTCAACAGAGCTTATCTCATAGAAATCAAAAATCAAACTTAAAACTATATATATATCGAGCTATATATATGAACAATGTGGACTGACAAAAAACTTAAAACATTTTATGATGCGAATCAATCAATATAATTAACATCGAAATGTATTACGTCAATAATTTAATTCGAAAGTAGGAAACTAGAAACTAATCTAATTGACTTTTCAATTTAGTAGGATATACAGACACATATTCAGGTTGAATGTATTATACAAGTATCCCAAAAATCGTTTTTGAATTAAAAATTATATAGTAAAATAATGAACAGGCTTAATAAAAAAATGTTTATTTCATACTTAAGTACAATCTTTGGCAATTTAATTCTCAAAAATAATATCTTTTATATGTTTTCCATTAACTGCTGGCACTCTTCTGAACAAGTGACAAAATTTTTGAGAATTCTTTCCAGATATCATTTTAAAATTGGTCCAGAAAGAGATGATTATTACTGTATGCCTTTAATATGCCTCTATATGAAAAAGTCTGTTAGTTTCGATATCTTAATTTGGATATCAATGGATATTAAAGTTTCACATACAACTGGTAAAGACATGTGAAAAAACAATTTTAAAAAGACTTTTGGGACACTTTGTATATATATTGAGTTAGAGTTTTTCTAGTCCTAGATATATTACAGCTATATATTATTTACATTTTACACTACATATTTACAGCTAAATTCTATATTACAGCTCTGCAGCTTGAGGATAGAATCATGCCATTCAGATTTTCCATGATACGTCCATTCTTATTTGTGCTGAAGATGAATTCAGATAATAGTCAAATATTCACTGGATCATTCCGTAATCCAGAAAAATAATAAGGTGCGATGACTATACTATCAATACTGTTTTATATAAAATAGGATATATTGATTTATTTAAAATAGTATATATACTTATATACTATTTTATACTGTACAAGGGTCATTCCATATAAAAATCGCATGCTTTTTTATTTATATTGTTACAATTAAATTTCCTTTTATAATCATTTATCAAACTTAACTTTTAGTTCGAGTTCTTCTTAAAGCATATTTCTTTTCTTTATAACTGATCTATACTTTAAAAAAAAGGTTATAAAAATACCAATAAGTTACAGTATCTTTAAGATGGCATAGAATATAATGATAAAACATTCAATATGCATAAAGACTTAACACTACTTCATTTAATGAAACACTTTTTAATATGATATAATTATTTAGAATCACATGGCGTTATTCGTATCCGAACTGCTTATTTGTGTAGATATAATAAATTACCTTGTTTTCTTCTATTCATAAAAAATCCTTTTCAATTATTATACACTCATAATCAATTTGCTTTTATACCACTATACTATTCTTTTCTTAATTCATTTAAATCTTTTGACTATTGTACTTCTTCTTCTTCAGGGTTGATTGTCTGTTCTATTCATTCCTCTATCTCGTAAATATTCTCCAGTCTTCCTCTATATTGTCAGTCTACATTTTTCTCAGTGTATATTGAGCTCACTTTTGTTGGGGTATCTTTCTTATTAGAATTTTTAGTTTTTCATAGACGTATTATAATCTTTGGAATTCGTAGAACCTACCAATAGTTTGCTACTAATTATCTGTAGAAATTATAAAAAATAACAATATTTTAATAGAAAAATATGCAATATATTGAAAATGGATGTGGTTATATATACAAATTGATTTACAGCTGAAGCTGATGATAAGATGTTGTCGTTATCAACGGAAGAATTTTTCGTAGATCATCCATTTTATTTTGTATTAATGACACAAAATGAAATATTTTTCAACGGTGCCTTCAAAAGTACAGAAAATTAAAGGTAGACTGTATTGTAATTGAAATAGTTACGTGGCTTGAGTATATGTTACAGTAGTGTCACAAAAGTTGTAATTACATGTGATGTGACATTAGACGTAAACATGTATTTTTTCATTTACGAGAGTATAGTAGTAATCAAATTCGTATGTAGAGATAAAAATAATATCGAAACCTGTAACATTTCACCAAATGGTTTAACTTTAACTCATAACCATTGTAAGTCAATCATGCATTAGATTTTATAAATTTTTAAGTAACTATTGTCTGTACATACGTTATTATATAAACAGACAATAGTTGTTTAAATTTTAACGATTCAAATGAAATAATGCAGTAGTAATTACTAAAATTACTCATAAATGTGTTAGTTAAATGTTAAGCAATGGTAAAATTTAAAATTAAGAATTTGTTCTAACTTGGTTTAATTTACCATGTATTTGAATATTTATATATATATTACATGTTTCATAAACACAGTGGATGTTCAGATCTAAAATAACAATTCACTACAGCAAAACATGTTTAATAACTTAAAATAATCAAACATTAAGGTCGTACTCAGTCGTAACTTTGCTGCAACACGATAATAATATACAATATATACAAAGTCTGTATTATATATTCGAATTTTCATGTGAGACGTGTTCGTAAATTTTCATGGGAGAAATATGTATGTTTTTGATTAATTTAGATTTTGATGAATATTTTTAGGTGTGATAGTGACAGACAGATTTGCTATAGAACCGGACGAATTCTTTGTGAATCGGCCATTTTATTTTATTCTACGACTGTCACCAAACAACGGAACTGTCCTATTTGTTGGATCATATAGAGGGGTCGAAAAACATTTATAAATTATTATATTTTACTAAGGTATATTAATAAAAAAGCACTTTGAATGACTATATCTTTAACAACGGTTTCAAGTACCTTTAAGATAGCACAGAAAATGAATAAATATTCAAAATGCAAAAAATTTAACACTACTTTATTTGACAAAGCATTTCTTACCGCGATAAGGTTAACATGGCTTGCGGAATAAGCCTCTAGCTTGTTGTTGATTGTGGTAAATAGTATTAACAATTTGGTAAAGGTAATGATGCTTTTGTACATACAATAAACATAAAGAATACCTTCTCAATTTTAATAAAATTTAGTTCTCTTTAAAATGATCATGAAGAACTTAAACATTCACAAAAATTGGCTATCCTCCTTAGTGCCCGGTATAAATACAATAGTTGAATACCTATACACAGATATAGATGTTCAAATTACGATTCAATTAATTAAAACTATTATAAAAACTACAGTAGGTCCTTGACTTACGCGGTTGATTCATTGTAAAAAAAATCGCGTAAGTACAGGCATACTTATTTAATGTGTATTAAATATAAATACATTCCCCTCGAACATCCAAATGATACCTAAAATAAACTTCATGACGTATTTTGTATGTATACTCTAGGTTAAAATTAAAATAACAACATTATAAAAATTATATCTAAATTTATTCTTAATGTAAAAAATATTTAGTTTTTGCTGGTTGTTCCAGTTTTCTGCGACTGTTTCCCGACGTCTTGTCGGTCTATAAACCAGAGTTTATACCTACATACAAAGTTATTTTAACTTTCTTACAAAATAATATGTGCATACATTCATAAAAATGTCATGTCACGATGTCTGTACTATTCCATTCCAATATCTTTAGGTTTGGGACTTTTTTATGTAACAAGAAATATGTATCCAGAGATGTTTGTACGGTAGATCTTTTTTTCTCATAATGGATAAGTTTATAACAGGAAATAGCGTCCTGAACTGCTTTATTGGCTTTTATAAACCGATCAATCTCGCGATCTTGTGCTTTTAAACCGACCATTCCTTTGTCTATAAAATTGAAGCATTCTTCGATTTGCGAACTGTGTTATTTTTAGAACAAAACATAAAATCACATTTAAAGAATATATTTTATTATGTTGTTAATTTTGGTTACACTACGGTTTAATTTTGTTACATAAAATTCGATGAAGATAAATTATTGTCAAACTTGAAATCAACATGATAACTGATATTGAATCAAAACAGTTTATGGTAAAAGATTATTTTAACTAGTTGTAACATATATGGTTATATGAAATTAAATAAATCAAAATAGTTTATGGCGTAGCATTATTTTAATTGGTTGTTATATTCGGTTATCAAAATTCCAAATGTATAAATTAACATTATTTCTCTACTTTTTATTTGGCAGGAGCAGCATGCTCTAACAGATATCGTTTTCCGAACGAAGTTACATTCACATTTAAAACAGATCGTCCATTTTATTTTGACATTGTTATGAAAATTATGCCAAACCGTCATCTGATATTCAATGGAAAATGTGTCACAACTTGAGAATGGATCTCGGCTAGTAATAAATACAAATTTATCAAAATAACTGTTGTATATCTTCATCTATTGTTTGAAATTGTTATGTATTGTCTCTGAAATGAGTGATATTTTATATATCTTGTAAAATCGTGTATGAAATACATACTTATATACGTAACACATATTGTATATATATGGAATGGTGTTATCGTACTCTACAATTTTAAATTTCGTAAATAATATAAGATAATGAATAATATTTTGTTTTAAACCAAATCGAATATGGTTTAATTGAAAATCGTTACAGATTTGTATGTCTTTATAATTATTATGAATGAGTTTAATTGTAGGGGAAGTTACATCAATATATTTTAGTGGTTTTATAATGAATTGATTGACTAACACAATAGAAATTTATTTTAGATTATACTATATCAAAAATTAAAAATACCATACAATATATATTATGTGTATCATAAATGTATGGTTCACATAATTCGACAACGATGTATTTGTTCCAACAAACTGTATATATATATATACAACGATTACGCTAGAAATATACATCGGATTAATACTTACGCCCTTTTATGAAAATGTAACAATATCGCATACAAAGTTGTTACAAAAATGATTACGTGACATTATGTCTAAAAATCACTTTTTTGTATATTTATCTATTTGTATTGTTATAATTTATTATTGTGCCTGTATGGCCATGAATTGCTTGCTATTTCAGAGAATTAATTATAAATTTGCATGAATTATTTATTATTTATAATTTTTATGCTTCCAGCTTTTATATCTTATTAATATTGCATGTAATTAATATTATTTTTATAAAAATAATACGCTTTTGGTAAGGTTTTGGCTATTTATTAGAATTAATTTTGTTATTTTTTCAAATCTTTTTTGAATTTCATTTAAATAAATTCTTGCTTAAGTTACTTTGAAGAAATAAAATCTTGCTTGAAATAAATAAATAACTAAATTTTGATCTTATTTGTAACTTTTAATTAAATTCTAAACAATTTAAAAAATACATTTTATATTAAATTTAAATTCAATTTTTTTGAGAAATAATTTTTGCATTTAAAATTCAAATCACAATCAACTGTATGATTATAAAATAAAAACACATATTATGTTATTGACAATCAACAAAAAAAATTGTCTTTTCTATTTTTATCCACTTTTAACAATGAGCGGTTGTTAATTATTTTCTTGAATTCGTGGATCAGTATACTTTATCCTAAAAAAACAATATCTTTAACGAGTTTGTTCCCCACTGGCTATTGGCTGATAATCGGCTGATTGATAAGCATAGGTGGGTTCAAAACAGTTGCTCAATGATTTATAGAAATTCAAAGATGTAGGACTTGAAGTCAGTCACGATAAGTCTTCATATTTTGAGGATTCAAATGCTCAAAATTCAGAGATTTTATCTTGTGATTCAGTTTGTGATATTTGATCAGTTTGGTTGTAATTTATTTGATTTATATGACACATTCATATTCATTAGACAGGATGTATGAAAACAAACGTTGAAGTCGTACAAAATAATGTGTTTTTATTTTTGATCCATTTAGCAAATTTATTTTCATGTATACTAATGATTTTTTTTGTTTTCAGGTGTTTTTCTCCGATATATTCTTAATGCTACTTTATTTAGTTCATTTTTTTCAAGAAAGGATGTCCGGTTACTTACATATTCCATTTACCTTATCATAGCACTTAGCATAAGTTTTTTATTAGACATAAAGAGAGTGGCTTTACCAATTTCTCATTTATTTGAAACAAGTTTTCATAATATATTTCACAAAAGTTTATGTAGTAATAAATATTTTTCACATTCATATGATCAGAGTTTATATTATTGTTATAATACCGAAAAGCCTATAGATTTATATAACTTTTGGGCGTTCTTTTTAATACGAATGTTAACGATTTTTGTAATTAAATAACTTTGTACTAACCTAATCTGCTTTTTTATTTGAAAAAACAAATATCCTTAATCCTTTTCTCCTTCAAAAAAACCATCTTCATCCAAAAACTTTGACATAATCAATATCTGACAAATATAAACAATAAATTAATGTGAATGAACTTGTACAGCTTATACGGAAATAAGCTACTTGTTCATGTGGCATATTGCACATTATTAGTCATATCCATTGGAAATATTCTCACATCTTTAGAAATTAGTTGAAAAAGATAAGTTTTACAAATCGATTTGACAGCTATTGAAATATGATTTTTATGTAGGATGTCAGCAAGAAAGATCTCTTTTCGTTAAGGTTCAACCATAATAGTGTTAACCGAGATGGAATTCATGGATACCTTTAGAACAGTGTTTTTCCAATCAGAGTCTGGGCCAGAGGGTTATGAGATATTTCTGTGTCTATATGAACATTAATTTAAACATTTTTTTATAAGCAACAAATGAAGTATATAAATATTATTGAATAACAATACACAATGCTTAAAGATTTAAAAAACACTTGGTGCCAAATGAATTACTGTTGGCCGCTAGAAATTAAAACACTTGGGGAGCTGTGAATGTTTTTTTTCCACTTTGCGGGGCTGGCTGTAAGATGAATATATTTTAGAAGTACTGCTTTATTACACACCTGTGGAAGTCCTGAGAAGATGTGCTCCTGAGAAAACCCCCATGGTATACTACAGATGTTATGTGGAACGTGATGAAGGAGCAATAAAGTTTTTTTAATTTATTAGCAATTGTTTGACAAGTAATCCTTGTAAAAAATAATCAGTCGAGAAATGTCTTCACATTGTGAAGATTCATATACTCCATTTTTGAGGCAGAAATCTTCACTCTGTAGGCCCATATGGTCCTTGTTTCGGAATCGATGTGGTAAAAAATCAACCTATAAGTTAAAACTATTATTTATTAAAATGAAGAAAAAAAAAAACAAACGCAAACCAAATGCACCACTTGATAAGTGTGTTTTATTTATTGAATCATTTTACACAAACAATTGATGATCTCAATGTTAGATGATGACTGTACCACAGGAATAAGAAGAGTAAGGCAAAGGTAAGTAGAGGAAGGTGTGGAAGTGCAGAAGACAGATGGAAGTAGAGATGTTTCCAGGAAGCTCAAATCAGGTAACAAGATTAATTAAATATATAATTGACTGAATAAAAAATTTTATCTTTTAATTTTTTTATTAAAGATAATGTTAACATATAATGATATAATAATATATATTTGTATAAAAAATACTGAAAT
>JAGVSQ010001993.1:0-26459 GCA_022683975.1 Rhyacophila evoluta | reverse complement strand
AAATTAATAATAGGAGACAACAAAAATATCCCTAATTTATTGGAATTAACTAACAGACAAAAAAGGCTTTTTTTCCCCATCGGCCCGATATTATAGTTTATATTATAAATACACGTAGGATCACCTAAATTTAGTAGTTTCTGTTTTCAGGAAAAAAATAATGGTTACACACAAAATATTGCACATGTATACTTGAGCGTGTGTATGCCTCTTAATTCAACTAAAAATAAGTGATTTATTATTTAATTACTTTTTTTATGGTTTTCTCTTGCAGAGTAATAATATTTTTAGTACTTAAGGGCAAGCCATTAATAAAAAGGACGTTAATTACATGTTTATTGCGATTTTCTCTTACATTTAGCGAGTGATTTAAAGCTCATCTCAAAAAAATTGGCAAGATAATAAATACATTAAAAAAATAATTAAAATACAATAAGGATATGTTTCAGTGCAATGAAAACTTTTCAAATATACATATAAAAACTTACATAGTAACACTGAATAACTCTTTCTTATTTCGTTGAAGTTAAGAATTTAAAAAAATGTTTTGATACTACATTTTTAATACTTGGATGTTGATTGTGGAGAGGTGAACGGACGTAACACAGACAAAGAAATTTTTAGAGGAGGCACAAATTTTTTTCAAAGATTTTGTGCCAAATTCAAAATATGTATGTTTTTGATATATATGATATAAGTGTAGCATGTGGATCTACACAGTAAGAATATTTTGTGACAAAGACACCCAATCAGAAATATACACCCAGAAGAAGTAATCGATGTTTTGTTTATATCCCGTATACTAACAATTTACAAAAAATAATATTTACAAAACGTTTTCAGTTTTGATTTTAAATTTAAGGTTACTTAAATGTAAATAAATTTTTGACATCCGTATTCTAAATAATAATAATTATTATAATGCCACTTTCAATTTTTTTAAAATAAATAAACGTGTTGTGTTATATAATATCGATACATTGTTTTATGTATAAACTAAAAATACACTAATTATAACCAATTTCAAGGTTTTACCCTCTCCTAAAGTAATAAAGATAACCATTCCTCTCGACATTGGCATTACTACTGGCAGATTAGTTCTGAATTTGAGAATAAAATAACAGCTGATGTTCTCAATTTCTCAAGTAGTTATTAGGGATGCACATAATAATATTAGCCATAGTGGCAGAATTATTAATTAGACCGTGCATAAAAGGCCTATTACACTATACAATATTAAGTGCTCTTACTGCAGAGTGGAGATGGTCTCTTGTATGTGATTTAAGTACCTAAGGCTTACTACACCGCACTTAGTAAGGATAAGGGTGCCTTGAAATTATGTAGTGTAATAGGCCTTTAGGTCGAAAAAAATTCGTCGCCAAATATGTACATACATATTCATCCTTGGATTTCTTTATAATATTAATACATAACATCGCGTAAAGGAAGGCTTTTACTATATTTGTCATTTTGTGAAATTGATTAAACCTCCAAATAACAATGAAAAATTTCTTATTGAAATTAAAATTATATCTATTAGTCAACACAAAAAAAATATAGTTTAGAATTGAATTAATCTAATGTCTTCAATAAAACTGAAAATTTATATGGATCATTAAGTTCGGCAGGGATTGAAAATAAATGTGTGCAGCTGTCATTTCTGTATGGCCTTGAACTGTGCGATATTCGTAGCAGACGCATTAAATTTTTCATCACGTCTCTATTTCGAACTTAGTAGTTAAATACAGATACTATTATTTCATCTAATATTATTACGTGCCAGACTTTGCACGATAACCCCAGATTGTACACCAATGATCCTGGGGTCAACCTCAGCTTGATAAAATGACAAAAGTACACACTATTGAATTTAAAATGGTAAAACATGATAGCCCCCCCTCCATTCTAAAGTGAAGTATATTCATGATCAAAATTCATTGCAAAAGACAATTTCACGTACTTAATTAGTTATTTTTTAAGGGGTTCAAAGAGTTAATAATTTCTTGAAGATTAAATATTGCAGCGAAAGCTAACTTGCAAACCAGTGCTGCGACGTGGGCTGGAGGCGCCCTTGTAAAAATGTTTTTTAATCACTCGTTTATATATTTTCACTGATTCATAACATGCACAGTTTTAAAATAGATATTTTATGATACCTAACATATTAATTCGACTTGGATATGTATATCAGGTGTTTTTATTAATACTATTTGTAGTGCTTATATATTACGATTCGGCAAGCGAAATTATAACTTATTAACACTAATTGTATGTAATTATGGGTTATCTTGGGCAGTGCTCCGTAGCCATTTACCTTTCACGTCACACTTGACGCTTTTTTCCAAAATTTCGCGGCACACTGTAAGTTAAAAAAATGGCGGTATTTCTAATATTTTTCTGACATTGGAGAAATGTGCTACGGTACAGTAATGTCCCGTGGGATAGCGGTTGCGGAGCACTGATCATGGGGACAAGCGTACGCTTATTTTTCACAGCTTATTTAAGTTGGCAATATGTGATATTTGCTATGCAAATATAGTTCAGCGTGAACCAGTTCGTATACATTGCCCTAGTTTTATAATATGCATTACAAGAAATAAAGTCAAAGATATAATATACATAATCTTCAGTTTGACGACATTTTTAGGAATTTCATTGTAACTTTACATGAAAGAACATGATTTTTTTCAAAGTCTTTATTTTATCGGCCTTATTATTATCGACTATCAAATTTGATCGATATTATTTCATATGTCGGAATATTTCACTATTACAATTAAAGTATAAAATGTGATTAACCCTTTTTCATGAAGTTCTTTTCGTTAGTTATTATATACATGGTATTTCAAGTATATAAATATACTTTGTACAATATACAGCATGAGCTTTTGAAGTTTTTTTTTTACATAAATGAACTTTGATTACATGAGTATAGCATGGATCACCAACATATGAACATAATTTTCCAACTTCTTGACATTATCCGTGCTTTCTAGGATTGATGTTTGAGATTGCTGAAGGCGGATTCCTAGATATCGATGTCAGGATAGTGGGACCTGATGGCAAAGTCATCTACCAAGGAGAGCGGGAGTCCACTGGCAAATACACATTCGCAGCACACACAGAAGGAAAATATACTTATTGTTTCAGTAACCAGATGTCGACAATGACACCAAAGGTATTATTATATGATGATACTTTGCTTATATAATACATAGTACAGTTAACGAAATAGATGTCAATTTAATAGCCATAAAATGAACCATAGTGGAAAATAATGTCTTAATATAATATTCACTATAATATTTTATTGAATGGTTAATGGTGAAATCAAAAAAACTTAAATTCTAAAATATTATTTTCCATATACCACGTGGAAAGTTATTTCAGACTCAAGTTTCACCTTTAGCATCTTCGTACAGTTATGTATTACGTACTATAGACAGTGGAATCTCGATTCTTGGTTATTCTAGGGACCGAATAAAAAAAACTATAAATGCGGGAAAAAAAAATGTGAGAAAGTCTCAAACAATGAATATTAAAAATAATGAGTTAAGGTAGTGTTAAGCGCTGGTCATAAATCCAGAGTGCTTTTTGCAATTCAAGGACTTATATAATAATAGAAGAATAATAATAATAATTAATAGAAAATATAACGAGGATTAATGTTCAATATAAATTTAGGTTGTGATGTTCAATATGGAAATTGGTGAAAGTCCGAACAGAGCTCCCGGTGCAGAAAAGGAAGAGGAGTCAGGTCACACTAAATTAGAAGACATGATCCGAGAGCTGTCTGGAACACTAACTGGTGTTAAACACGAACAAGAGTACATGCAGGTTAGTTAGAATGTTATTAGTTTGCTCTAACAGTGCTCCCCAACCAACAACAATGCTGGTTATGCCACGGCATTTCTATAATTGAAGAAAAATCAGATTACTTGTTTTTTTCCAAAGAACTGGGAAGAAAAAGAATATGCGCAACTCAAGTGGCCAATATAACTGAACTATAAATGTGAATCATGATTTCGAATTAAACATACAGCTCCTAAACATAAAGACCATTGCATGTTTTAACATTGCTTTGATGTAATTCAAAAATAATGAAAGTACCATTTATTGTTATGACAATACATCTATTATCATAGCAATTATATCATTTAGTAATAATAGTCCATAATAGTAATTTCAGTGTAAAATATTAATGTAATTTTTGTATATTCACATTTTTACTTGTGGTGTGCTGCGAAGATTTGGAGAAAACGTCAGTGTGCTGTGGAAGAAAAATGGTTGAGGAGCACTGCTCTATAATATATTATCAAAGGATGGTGGCATACCAAAGAATTTGATATTCTCTTGGCGATAGCTGGAGCAATGTTTAAGGCTCTGGCACACCGGACGCGATCTGTCATAGCGGGAAGCGATCTAGCTGTATTCGTCATCCCTCAATATACTGGCAACCAATTGCGGCACACCAGTTTTGATGTGATTGGTCACTTGTTGTAGTGGGATGACGCATACAGTTAGATCGCGTTCAGTGTGCCAGAGCCTTTAACTCAATTAAATCCTTCAAAAAATTTTTGGAAATAATCAAAAGATGTATTTTCAGGTACGAGACAGAATCCACCGTGCCATCAATGAAAGCACGAATTCTAGAGTCGTCTTGTGGTCAGTTTTTGAAGCAACGGTCCTGGTAGCCATGACGCTGGGACAAGTTTATTACTTGAAACGATTCTTTGAAGTGCGACGTGTAGTTTAGTCAAAAACAATAATAAATCTAAGTCATATATTATATCAAACAGCTAAGTCAAATTCAGTTATTCTTTAAGTTTAATGGCTCTGTTTCCATCTAGGTCATCAGTATCCTTATTTTACTGTGAATTTATTATATGTATAGTATCTGACGATAATCCAAAACGCCTGAAACCTATCAGTTCTTCCGAGGCATCTTGGCCATTCCTCATTGGATTACCTCTAACGTAACAAAAATATGCTTGGTCTGTTCCTCAATCCATAACTTCCTTAAAGTTAAATTTCAAGATGCCTAGTTACCATTCAAAAAATAGTTTGCTATTATATAACTATATCGTAAAAAATAATTACAGCTGGATGAACCAATAACCTATGTATATGCCATGCGCTGCAGAACAAGACTGCATTCATTAGATAATGAAAAAGTTCCTTACGGTCATTTTGTATAGCAATACAATTTGTCCCACATTGAAAATATTCTCTGCAATGGAAAAAAGAGTTACTGATAGTTAAATTATATTTAGTTTTTTGCTCAGCTGTTTGATTGAATATATATGTAATAGGTTAGGTTAAGTGGTTGAATGTTAACAAATGTGTGAAATTTGTCCCCAGATAATATTTTATTGCTGGTCGATCCATCGATCGATTCATGGAATCAATATAATAGTGATTAATTTAGATTACCCAAAAATTGTAGCTAAACTCATTCAATTGTAATCTTAAACATTTAAATTTATTTTGACTGGTAGCATTTTTGCAATCAAATTTGAACAATTATTGTTTTTTTACACTACATTTAACGAATAATAAGCAAATGAATACTTGCAGCATAATTTTGTAATTTGTAACTATTTTCATTATCTCTTGTGTTCTTGTAAGACTGATTTGAAAGTGTGTAAATAATTTAGTAAAGTCTATAATTTTATTTCAAATAATTTGGATATAAAATATTTTTAAAAAATTCCATTAAGTTAGTTCACTTGATTGTCTAAAATTATTTAAAAAAATATTCTGTGACTATTAAAATGGTGATCTGGGGACAATTCTACAACCTCTCTCATATCTCAAAGCTTTTCCTTTCCTATATTATTTATAAGATATTTTTAAATAAACAAAAGATTCTTCTATGAAATGTTTTTTTATTAATTTTAAATGTTTGCATATTTTATAAACAGTATGGATGATTTTCAATTGTGACAGATTGAATGCATTCGGTTCCTTTACTAAATAATCCAAATAATATTATGGTCTTTAATATCTGGAATTTTTATGGTTTGTTATTAATATTAGATAAGACAATTTACAATGTTCACAAATATATATACACACAGCCACATTTTTATTTTTTGTCAACTATATCATAAAAAAAAAATATCCACGTAATGTAATTGAAGTATAAGCCTTCTTGTAAAACCACTATAACTTATCATAAAGATAGATTTATAAATTTGTTATTTCGTCATCAATCTGTATCAACATCTTCCCAAGCTTTATGCTACTACGCCTCCATGATTTTTTTTTCTGCACCTCTACATTTTATTTATTTTTAATAGATATAATAATACTATATATACACATTTTCTTCAAATTTTTAAAATTTTGTCAGGAACCGCTGCTTTAACTAGCTATATTGATCTGAATATTTTTATCAAAGAAGTGAAAATAGACTGCAACTTTTAGTAAAAAAAATGATATAGCATAATAATTACTTTCCAAAAAATTTGAATGAAACCTACCACTAAATAATACACATGTATATAACATGTATTACTTTCACAACATAAATTTAACATTATATATCAAATAACATAATCATTTTTTATTCATTTATGACAATTTTAGTAATTTTTTTCTATACTTAAATGGTTGAAAGTGCACCATCTTTTTCGAATTCATCTTCAGTATATTCAAATATTTATTGGATATAATATGATTACAACCGATTTTTTAATTTTTTTAAACTTCGTTCAAGTACAATATCAGTGTAAAAAGAAAATTGGTTCTTTTTTTCGTCGTTTAAGTTGCGTAAAATGAGAATAGTGCGTAATATGTATATAAATATACTTTATTTGGTGTAGTTAAGCAGAAGATGTCGAAGCCAGAAATTGTAATTTTTTATTTTATTGCATATAATGTTACGAAAACCAAACTGGTACTATAATATGACAAAGACACCCAATCAGAAATATACACCTAGAAGAAGTAATCACTGTTTAGCTAACCCGCATGATAACAATTTACGAAAAATGAAATCTTCAAAACGTTTTCCGTTTTCAAGTTTAAATATTTAGTCCTCTGCTGTATCTGCTGTCTATGCGGAGCATATGGCCACTGCGTGACGGCTCTAGGATTCTCTATCACTTGCCAGCTGCCTCGCATTCTCCAGATCATACCAGCACCTTCAATTCCACTGAGTACATCCTGTGGATAGTACCCAACTGTCGTCCAGGTCGACAGAATCCCACTGATCGGATAAAAAGATATATGATCTAGGATCTCCCGAGGCATCCATACTACATGCCCCAGCCAATTCCAGCTCTGCTGTATGACTTTTAGTGTAACATGGGGTGTTCCTGCTCATTCCCTTATATCTGAGTTCTTTACAAAGTCAAACCACTTCAACCCCAGTATCCAACGCAAATATCTGTTTTCAAAGCTCAATATACAATTCTTATTAACTTTTGTTAGGTGCCTAGGTTCGTTATCGTACACCAACACTAAAATCTGGCAGAATGAAAAAAATAATCTATCAAGACGTTTTCACAACGCGAAGATCTTAATACTCCACTTTTGGAGTAAATAACTTAACATTGTGTACATCCATATGCCAAAAATAAAAATATTAATTTGTTTTTTTTTTAAATTTATGTATAGAGAGATTGGCTGAAAACCAATCTTCGCGGTAAAATAATCTGTCAAGGTAAGTCTTTATATTGTAACGATTCATCTACAGGGGAAATGATTTTATAGAAAATGATGCTATGAAATTGGGAAATCACTTAAACTGTATACTGGCAGCTCTAAATCATAAGGTCATTCTTGCATAGACAATAATCTACGTTCAACGTCATTGGTCTGTCAAATTGTGTTAACTGAACTTGAGCCGGTAAGACGTAGCTTAGATTGTTTATCTCTTTAACCGGCACCGACATTTGTGGTTAATAATAAGCATTAACAATTTCAGGTAAAATAAGTTTGGACAGCTCTAACATGCACATAGTTGATAAAACATGTAATAAATTCAGAATGTACTGATTTTATTGTGCAAATGAAAGTTTTCGTTTCACAGTTGAGAAAATTAAAATTAACTTGTAGTTTTAATGCAGTACCATATTTCAATAAATCATTAATAAAATAATCGCACTTTGTAATACATTGTTAGTATCTATCTAAACCAGACGGAATAGTATGTATGGGATTAACATAAAATTCTAATCTCACGTATTACGAGTTTTTTTTGCGTTTTATTTTAGAGTCCAAAGTTTTAATGTAATCGAAATTCATTCCACGCCGCAATGCATATTTATAGCCGATTAAATATTATTTCATATACCTCTTTAAGTACTTTTAATTCAATTATCTTTTCCTTTTCGGTCCGACAATATACTACGTAAAATAGTATGCAGAAAAACTAGTAAAACCACTTATAGTTGTGTATTCGAAATTCAAAAAAACTTGAATGCTAGTTATCCGAATGTTCGTAATACCAACATAATGTTTCTTAAATTTGTTAGATCAATAAGTCTGACCCATTATAATCATCTAAACACATTTTGTTTTAATTGTCATAAATTCCGCCAATATATATTAATTTCATTTCATATTTGTAAATACAAATTAAAAATCGAGCCAAGAAAACTTTCCAAGAGAAATTTTCATTATGATAATGAATTATTTCTCAATAAATATATTATACTAATGTTTTCATTTTCAGTTCATATAATAAAAATGTCTCCTCGACTAGATTTGATAATCTTTGGAGCCACTGGCTTCACTGGTAAATATACTGTTGAAGAATTGATCAGGATAAATAAGAGTGATTCTAAGCTGATTTGGGGGGTCGCCGGAAGATCAAAACCCAAATTAGAAGCACTTCTCAAGGAAATGCAAAGCAAAACAGGTGAGTTTGTTTTATTTTTGAATAACTTATGTGTTATTTTTAACACTGGTGTCTGCAATCAAGTTAGTCACAGAGATTTTGCAAATTTTCACTCTTATGTTGGCAGCAAAAGTTGTTATGTTGGCAACTAGAAAATACATTTATACACGATTACTGACGAGTGAATATTTTATTCACAAATCTTGGCATGTTATCTTTTATTTGTATTACCAATAAGATCGTCGAAGAAGTAATAAATGAAATACCACAAAATATTTCATGTTGTATTTCTGGGGTTACGGGTGCGCTAATTAGAAGTAATAATGAAAGCTAATGAAAGAAGTTTAATTTTAAATTTATTTACAATCTATGTCAGAGTATATATTAGTAAAATAGAATAGAAAATATTAAATTAAAATAACATAGTTTTTTTTTTTGTATCTTGTGCACATGTAGCAACTAACACTGGATGTGCCTTGGTGCATTTCTCCAATACAATAAATATTTCAAATACTTTGTCTATAATATACAATATTTGAATAAAATGAACGACAATAAAGTATCACACGAAAAATGCCGCCGCTATGGAGGCATTCGAGTTCATAGGGTTAAAGTAGTTTAGTAGCCATGAAATTTTGGAAAAAACCTTAAGTGTGCCGTGAAAAATAATAGGTTACTGACTAACAATGCTATATAGCATAGATCAGTGGCAGCCAATCTATGATGCATGCGCCAAACGTGGCACATTGCATACTTGCAAATGGCCCATTGAGGACATGTTCTGATTAGATTTAAACGAAAGAAGTTAGAAAACGTGATATGTATGCCACATCTGAACTTGTATGTAAAAATAATTGGCGTATAGTATGTATAAGGTTGTCTGCCCTTGATATAGATAATATTATTAAAAATTCAAATTTTTTCGAACTTCAATTTCAATAAGCTAAATTCTAATAAAAAAATAAAAAATTCAAAGCCTCGCAAAGTTAATGTTCTAAGAAAAAGTTTGTTTGGTAACCTTATTTATTGACTAAGAGAAAAATTTTATGCAGGCAGGTATTGAAACATTGATTATAATCATACTCCTTCCGTGGCCGAAATATAAATGTGCACGCTTTGATGCTGGAGTTTCGAATTTGAATCCTAAATCTGCTAAGAATTTAAAAAATCAAAGATGTAGAACTGAATGCGATAGGCTGAGCAAAATTAACTGCTCTTTCCCAATTCTCACACAAAAACCATCTGAAAATATGTCTTCATATATTCCGTTTCTGCAGTAGATATGCTATACAGAGAATACCGTTTGTATATATTTTTAATAATCAACACTAATTTTAACTAATTATGCCATTGTTTCATGCGTGTAAAATGAGAAATCATTTTTATAAATACCTTATTTTTTGGACAATAAGACAGACCTTTTTACATATAGAAATCAACTTAAAAACAAGGTTGTCTTATGGTCCAAGGTGACAATATAAATATGAATATTTATACTGTATTTATTACTATTAGAAAAAAATGAGTGTAAAACAAGAAAGACTCACATAACGTGAGTTATGAATTAAATGTGATAAATTATACAAAACAATATGAAAACAAAGTAGCAGAAAGACTTTTTGGCCCACCACCAACAGAGAAAATGGTTCATGAGTAGAGAAATATAAGTAACATTAACAAGATGAGTGATAATATCAATAGTGAAGATAGACTGAACATTGCTAGTATGATTTTTAACAATAAAAAAAATAACTAAGAATTTCGAAACATTGGTATAGAATTTGATATTTTTGAAGTGCGTCTTATCATCTGAAAAATACTAAATGTCTTTGTGATAATGTACTATCTAAAAATACAAATAAAATTTGCATTTTGTAATGTTATGTTTCATATAATATAAACGTGCTTGATTAAAATTGTGATAAGCATTACTTTTATAATATTCAATATATTCTAAAATAAAATATATGTTAACATACTATTTGTCAAATGCATGATATATCTATAACATTCTGAACTTTTCAAAATAGAATTGTAATATCACATTAATTTATTTCTGTGTTTAGATTTACGTCATTTCTGTATTTAGAAACTAGGCTGACCCATTGAATAGTGAGTTTTTTTGCAGCGAATTTCATTTTCATAAATGTCTGTTGATATGTATCATAATATTGTATGTTTTTCGAAAATATCTTCAGAAGTATCCAATGGTTATTGAAGCAATCTATATTTTAGCAAAAAATACCAGTTCCCACGACATAGTTTTGGGTAAAAACAGCGTTGGACATAATGTTACGTTCATACTCCTTGATGGGTTAATATTTCAACTAAAATTCTCTCTATATGCATCGCACTATTTGAAAATGAATTTTTGTATGAATGTTCCCTAAAGTCTTGAAACTTAACATGATATTTTTTCCAGGTGTCGATTTATCAAACATCAAGATATTCATTGCTGACGTTAGTGATGATGACTCTCTGAAAGAAATGTCAAAGAACGCCAAAGTGGTGGTGAATTGCTGTGGACCGTACAGATTTTACGGTGAGGCTGTTGTGAAGGCTTGTATAGAGACACAGACCAGTCATGTAGATGTCAGCGGAGAGCCAGCAGTAAGATTTTTTAACTATGTCCATCTGAATGTGAAGTATATGAATATTGAATAAGAAAATTTTAAAGATAGCATAGGATATATAAACATCAAATTACCTTCATCTTGTACTAAGTTTTGTAAATTGGTAATGTAATGTAAGAATGTTTCCATGTTCAAATGCTGGCTAAACTCAAAATTAAATAACATTGATTTTATGTAATTTTAAGTTTGATTTCTTTTTAAGAAATAAAAATGTAGTTGATTGGATGTCCAATACTGGCTTTTTTATATCACTAGAGAAATTATAGTCATTAGGAAACAATTTTATGATCCATCATAGCAATGAGTAAATACGATATAATTTGCAGTATATGGAGCGCATGCAACTTGAATACAATGAAGCTGCTCAGAGGGCAGGCGTCTACATCGTCAGTGCTTGCGGCTTTGACAGCATCCCTGCTGATATGGGCGTGATATACTTGCAACAGCAATTCAAAGGTTTGGATAAAACACTCACCGCTTTATACATGAACCCATGATCTATATAAAAAGATTATTTTTATTTTTTATGTGCTGTAACTATTTTACCATATTGATACCCAAGGCAAATGGTATAATTCAATTGCATCTTAAAAATATTTATTGATGGATCTTCGTATGCATAGCATGTGCACATCCTTTGGTAACTGAGGTTCTGGATTCAAATTCTGCAATTGTATAAGCACTTTTAATATTAAAAAATATTTGTTATATATTCACACACTTTTAACCTATATTCATATTGTAACAATTTATAATATCCTTCTGTCTTTTTGCTATTTAATAAACTAAAATAAAAATGTGTTTGGTAAGAAATCATAATTCAACCAGTCTTCATTTTCAGGTGAGATAAACTCAGTTGAGACTTATATTCAGTCTCATGTTCCATCCAAATATCGACAATTCGGCAAAGCTGTAATTCACTATGGAACTTGGGAGTCATTGGTTTATGGGATCGCTGAAATGGGAGAGCTGGGACCACTTAGAAGAAAGTTATACCCTGTACGAGTGGAACCTATGCTTCCCAGATTGGAACCAAGGTGAAAACAGAATTTTAATAGCAAATTAGTAAATATTTTATCTTCTGAAGATATAATATAGAAATCAATATTTAACTTACTGTCTAAAAATCTTCTACTAGTATTTGTTAATATAAAATTTCCCGCATCCAAAACCTCAAGTATGTGAATGCTACCATTTTATATAATCATATTAAAGGCTCTGGCACACTGAATACGATCTGTCGCAGTGGGCAGCGATCTAGCGGCATGCATCATCCTATCACATACATACAACTATTTATACCCGCCGCTACAGATCGCGTTCAGTGTACCAAAGCCTTAAGAGATTGAAAAATTAACTTCAATGCAACAATAAATATTCATTTTATGAATGTTTTATCTACAGGGGTGTAATTCACAAAAGTAAAATAGATGATGCCTGGTATTTGCCGTTCCTCGGGTCTGACCGCTCAGTTGTAATGAGGTCACAGCGTTTCCTGTATGACTCGGAAAAGAAACGCCCTGCCCAGATGCATGCATACATTGGTTTCCCATCACTCTTACCTCTTCTGGCAGTCCTTTTCGTGGCGATATGCATCGGAATTTTTGCCAAGTTTTCCTGCGGAAGAAAGTTGCTGTTGAAATACCCACGATTATTCTCATTTGGAACCATTTCTCATGAAGGACCATCTGAGGAGTCAATGACTAATACGAAATTTTGGGTGACCTTATATGGAGAAGGGTGGGCTGAAGGAGAGAAAGACATCGATGGAAAGAAACCCACTAAAAGCATCAAAGTTAAGGTACACGTTTACCAATTTTACACAAATATTAGTTTACCTCTTAACTGCGTTCTGTCAAAGAATTCAAAACTTAATTAACACATTCTCTCCCCCCTTCCATTTTACGGGCTAGTTTGTTAAGCAGTCACTTTCATCTCGCAGGTTTGTTATTAAAATTAGTTATTGAGAAATTAACATTATGGGTCGACATTGTAATGGATCCCGACGATGCAAAATACTAACAACTTAAGGGACCAAATCAATTATCCTAACTCTTTATCAGCTATTACGGTCACCTGTCAAACTTTAAAAGATAAATCATAATTATTTCTACTACAAAACATTTTAACAGTTTGAGTTGTAAATACAGTTTTATTTATATTTCTCTTTCTACATGAGACAAAAAAGCATTTTTGAAGCAAAACTACAAAATCGCAATTGATTAATGAATTGACTAAGGTCTTGTGTATTCTTACTATTTTTTTTCACTCTAATAACTATAGGTTTTTCTGAAAACTCAATTTCTGCACAAGTGCCCTTTTGCTTTTGGGGTGACGATATGTACCTCACTAAAGATGCAGCTTCATGACGCAATGGCTTGTATGCAAATGTAACTTCTGCGTTGAGTGGATCAATTTTCATCGCTTCCAATTTAATTTAATCATTTCATTCTTATACATTTTTGATAGAAAATGCTTTTGCTATTAATTATCATATAATGTTTCTACTTATATTTAAAATATATTCTGTGTTTTTAAAGGTTTCTGGAACAAATCCTGGTTATGGAGCAACTTGCACCGCTCTCCTATATGCTGGTATTACCATATTGAGGGAATCTGACAAAATGCCCGGAAGGTTGGTCAACAAATTTCTATCTATAGAATGGACAATAACATAAAAAAATACTAAAGATAAGTTTAGTCATTAAATATTTCAGCTGTTATATTATTGTTATATTACATATTTGTTTTTGCTTATTTCTAGTGGCGGAGTTATGGCTCCAGGCGCAGCTTTCTCGAAAACTTCTCTTATTGAAAATCTCAATAAAAACAATTTGACATTTGAAGTCCTCAGTGCTGATGACATTCCTTCTGAATAAATACTACTTACTACAATCACATTTTTAAATATGGACACATACGGTTCCTGTGTTTCTGCAACTTCGTGATGGCACTTATGAATTCCTAGGAGTTCAGATTTATGGCAAAAATATAACATTTTTTAAAATAATAAGTCGTAAAATAATATACTATATGTTAAAATTGTTTTAAATAACTATTTATAATTTCTCAACCGTAGTTGTATTTTGCAACATTTCAATAATAATGTTTAATTATCATCTGGTAGCAGAGTTGATAAGCAAATGTCCTTTTGCACGATAGGTTGTAGGTTCAGATCACACACTTGCATAGTAAAAAAACAAAGTTTGAAGATGCTGGACTGTATTCCCAATCCTCGCAAAAACATATATTGTATTGTAAAGGCCGTAATTTCTGTCTATAGTTTTTCAGTTACGACCCTGTAGATTTGAATTTTTAGTACTTTAAAAACTGCGTGGTCTTTGATAAATTTATTTGTATTTAAACTACACTAATAGGAATTACGATTTTAGACATGCTAGAATTGTCAAAAATCGAGTTGGTTCATTGAAAAGGTAGAAATACTACATTATTAATGTAGTGAGTGTCAGTTTCATTACTAAAATAACCATTCAATACAGAAAAGATATCCAAAACAACTTACCAAATTGCTAAAAATATATTTTTTCTTAATTGTAAAGCTTTCCAGGTGCGGTTGAAAAATCCAGAAGATCACCAAATCATATTAATATATTAATATAGTAGTATTTTCGGTAATATTGATTTATGTTTTTTTTTAAGTCCAACATAATAATTATACATTCTAACGGGATATAGAAACATACCGAGCATAACACAGAATATTGTATTAAAAGTATAATATTAAATTTACATGCATTTTTACAAAGGTAACTGTTGCACCTGTTTACATCAACTATCATTCTGTTGGCTAAAGGTATTTCGTAAATTTTTGCCTTTCAACCGACAGCCAAAGATTTATCGTATGGGTTGTGTTCATTGTTGCTGATAAAAATTTTGGATGGAAAATATGCGTGGACATTAAGAGTAGTCTTTAAAATATGGCAACTATTTCAATCATAAATATTGCGTTACTCTATAATTAAAAGCTTATATATAACTTCACTTGTTAGTTATTTATATTTTAATTAATCAGCTAAGCGCTCTGCACACACATTTTGCATGTATGTTTGTGACAGCTCATTTCCTAATCTGCAATTAATATTACATAATAGGAATTTATATATATTGTTCTAAGGATACTTTTTCAATATATTAACATAGTACTATATTTAATGAGCATATTTAAACATAGCTTTAGTGTTTATTTTTATAAAAGTGCCTATAACAATTATCAAAAAGTAGATTTTCACTGCTAAAAATATTCTTATGTATTCCAAAGATGAAGTTACTACTACAAGGTAGAAAATACTCAAAAGTTTTTCAATCATAGATATTGAATATTCTAAGCAGCATTTATCCTTTTCAGCTAAGTTTAACAACAAAGACATTTTATTAAACTAAGATGTAAAATTTTTGATATCATTTTTTTGTAACCATAATTGTAATACTCAATTTATTACAAAGGACACATTATTTTTATACCTAGGTTTATTTATATCGTTTAAAATATTATAAATAAATTATTAGTGGACTCTATCTACTCATGTTATTCACTTTTATAAATTCATATGACAATAAATAATAACATTTGTTAAATTTTATTCACTCTGAATCATTCATTGCAAATAAATATTTTATTCACAGTATTTGCCCAAAACGCATGAGCAAATTTATGAGAATCTTTTGTTACAACCATCAATTTCAATATTGGACCTCATTTTTTGAATAAATTGAACAACTGCATTATGAAGAAATCCAAAGGCAAAATGTAGATTTCACCAAGTAGCATTGTCCTGTCTCTCCTTTGACCACTTAAAATAAAAAGGATATATGAAATTTATCGGGCACCTGTTTATTTAAATTTTATATTATTAATTAAGGCATCCTATATTAACAATAAAGATTTTTTATATCACAATGTATTTTTTACTTATTGATCTATATATTACAAATACCCAATGCTATTAATATAATATATGCCACATATATGGTATACAGAAAAAAGGAATCAAAAATGTGATGACACTAACTAACCATTGCAGGTTCGAGCCAGTTAAATTGTAATATTGATTTTGTGAAAGTCTCGGTGGCTGAGAGGTTACTGTGCATGCTCCAAAGTTGAATCTTATGGATGGTTTGAAGAAAACCAAAGGTGTAAAACTGGAAACCCAATTAGCCAAAGACCAATTCTCGTAAATAAATCTGTCAACAGAGATATATATATATATATATATATATACTCCATTTCAAGAATGATCATTTTCACACTGTTGAGATCCACATGTTCCATATTTAGTGCAGACATGGTAAAAAAATGACCGCTAAAACTAATGCTGTTGTATTTTTTAAATTTAGGAATTGAGATCAGTAACTTATAAACCTATTGGCTTAATAAAGTTGAGTATTAATTTAAAAATCTTTTTTATTATAGATAATCTTCACAGAGATAAAAAAATCTTTACTGACTGCATATATAATAGATTTTTTTTTTAAATGTTTCTCTTGAAGAATATTCTTTTTGACAATATTGAGGACTTAAAGAATTCTCGATCTTATTGATATCATGAGCAAATAAAAAATAAGTTAATTAATTGTGTTGCTTTGCAACAACAAATATTTAGTAACCATTATATGAATATGTTTATACATTCTTTTCAAACTTTTTGTGATAGTATATATATATTTTTAATCATATATTTAATAACGTCATAAATACGCATAGGTATTTTCGATATACACCATTTTGGTGAAATAATCAATAGTTACAGAAAAATTATTTCGTGAAAGATTTTAACTATTTGTAAAATGTGTTTTCACAATATTTTCTGCTCAAATCAAAATTTATATTATGGTTAGTATTTTTAAATCTATTTATAAATGATAAAAGAAAAAATTTAGACCGATGTACATAGTGAATTTCTTAAAGATGATTAATGTCGAAAGAGTCGATTAGATGCGTCTTTATAATTATTATTTTTTTTATACTGGCTGCTCAGGTCGGCCACCATACCGGATGTTAAGTAATAGTACAACATTTGGCCATAGAAGCCATTTCCATTTGTCAACGATCTTGCGGCGCTTCGCGGGTTAGGTGTTTCGGTTTTTCTTACGATACACTACCTCCGTGTACTTTCGTGAAAATGGCAGCGAAGTTAATGGAATATCGTGATGCGCTCCAGAAAAGTCTCAATGACAAATCTAAACCATGGGCCAAGTGGTTGGAGATGGCCGAATCGAAAACGGGCGTAAATCGGTTATATTTATTTGCCGGTGGGTCTCTGCGGTGTCATTTTTTGAAAAAAAAATAGTCTATTTTTAGGTCTTACTAAATGATAGTATTGTTTTAGGTGCAGCCGCATTTCTCGCACTTTATCTTGTGTTCGGTTTCGGTGCTGAATTAGTATGCAACACGATTGGTTTCGCGTATCCAGCCTATGTGTCAATGAAAGCTTTGGAGTCACCACAGAAAGATGACGATACGAAATGGCTTACATACTGGGTTGTCTACGCTTGCTTCTCCATTGTCGAATACTTTTCCGATCTGTTGGTTAGCTGGTTCCCTCTCTATTGGCTCGTGAAGGTAAGATATATAATCGGAATAAATTAGAAGTGTACCGCCGGGAAATGACATATAATTAGTTTCATCGCTGTTCGTTATTTTCCTATTTTTGGGAACCTTGTCTGTTTCAACGTCATATCGATCTGAATACTATGTTTCTTTGCTGATTTTGTTAAAATCTGACTAAATCTTTTTGACGGATCATCTCATATCTTTTATCGTAAAATTTTCGATGCTCTAAAATATTCCATTTAAAAACTGGTTTTATGTAATTTGCCACAGTACGCATCACTATTTTTTATGAGTCATGTAATTTACAATTTCGAACGTAACAATTGGCTCACATCATTGATATTATTATTCACTCCGATAATTGCTTTCAACTACCTGTACATCTACCTATTCGGAGATTTATGTAAGTTGCGCAAATATTAATGTCTAGTTAACTGAACCCTACGCATAAATTTGATTTTGCATGATCCAATACATATACAAATTGTATTTCTTTTGTTTTATTCTGCATTAACAATTTCAATTTTATTAATAAATTTAACACTTTAAACAAAATGTTGCCAACTAAGCAAACATCAATGAATAAAACAAATATTAGTTACCAAAATACAATCATTGCATTCTCAGTGAATACATTTTTATAATTTTATTCCACTGCATGGATTATAGAAAGTAACAAAGTATTTGCTATTAAACCTTTTATCAAACCAGGTGAAGAAAAATAATAACTAAAAATTATTGGATACAATATTGCCAACTGAGACCAATTTCATTTATTATTTTCACTATCTAAAACATTTCTTTCGGATTTAACCACTTAACTGAGACACAAATCTCGACACCGTGTTTGACGCGTATTTGGTAAGTCATACTCCAACACAAGCTTGTGAAAACTGCAGTAATTCGGTTAGCTATATTTTCATTAACAAATGGGGCATGTTTTAGAGGTTTGATATTGTGGCAATCACCTATTTGTCTGCCATCCGAACTGTTCTAATAAAACAATTTTTTTCACACATAACTTTCTTTTACGATAAGGTGGTGTCCAATAAATTATTATATATCTGAAACCTTATCCACTATACACCATTTGCGTATTACTCATATTTTTTTGGTTCACATTCTAACATTTTCATGAAATATCGATTATGTTTACATTGTCTATATTGGATTATAAAATTCACTGTAACATAAGTAATTATTTCTAGCAGCTGTTAATAATGGTGTTTGTCAAATATGAAATATCTTCATCGTCTTTTTAACTCTTATGCCGTCCGTGGTCATGTGAGGAAAATAAAATTTAAATTAAAAAGTAAATTATGTGAAAAAGGTTATATTTATATTGCTTTTTGGTAATATTATATCGATGCTCCTCCGCGAGAATTTCAGATAATTATTATAAGGGCTGACACATATTGTATGATAATTTATTGCAATTATCAACTGTCAACAGGAATATGAACCTAATCCTTAATTTTATGAAAAAGCCTTTTTTTAATAATCAAAGGATGTAAGCTGTGCAAATGCTTAATTAGTGTAAAAAGTTAGCATTGAAGTCTGAAAAAAGGACGGTCTGTCAAATTTGCAATCAGGAAATCTACCATACCAATTTTATTGGTTTTTTCTTAAATAGTCAATATCACATTTGGGTAAATAAAACATTGGTTTTCATCTTCATACTTTTCAAGGTTGTATCTTTGATATTTGACTTTGGCTCAAAATCATTAAATATACGTTTTTGTGCCTCCTGTAAAAAATTGTGTGTTGGTTATGTCCTTTTTCCTTTTCACAGTCGAATGTTTTAGAGCAGGGTGTTTTTACTATTAAAACAATGGGAAACATGTGCCATGAAACAATGTAATATCTAAAAATGGCAAATTATTATTTTTAAATTCTTTCTCTACAAATTGATTTGTTAATATTTGCAGTGCGTTTTCCAAATATGGTGCTTTGTCCCCTTGGATATCAACGGCTCTCTGTTGATCTATCGTAAGGTGATCAGGCCATACTTCCTCAAGTACCACAGCCACATCGATGAGATGGCCGACTCAGGTATAACCATTTATCAGTATTTCTAACACTCACTCAGATAAGCAATCTCAGAATTTATATGTTCAAATTTGGATGGCAACAACTAGTTAATTATTTTTTAGATAAATAAGTATCTAATAGTTTATCTATCATTTTATATAAATTGTCATCTCCAGACAATAATGTACGATTATTATAGTGATTTGAAATATGATTGACCGTCTTTACATAATGCATTAGTATTTCACTATATAATTATCATTTTTCACATTTTATTTTACAATACAAATATATTTCATGGGTCGATAGTGAGATACCAGTATTGTTTTTTTATTATTCGTTTTGACCTTGGTAAAATTGACTGCCAAGGTAACTTATCTTGATTGACCGTTGACCTCTGATTAAAAAATATAACTTTTCATAATTTTATTTTGTCCCAAGGATGCATGAATTCACCTTATCAATATTATTTAATTTGGTGTCTATGTTAGGCCTATATAATACTAATAAGTGTATATATTGTCTTTATTACAAACATTTGATACAAATTTCTCATTATTGAATAAACCAACAATAATTTCATACATTAAATGGAAAAACAGATTATAGTAATTTGTTAATACCATAAACATTACACATGGTGCAAGAAAATTGAAAATTTTATGGGTATTACAGTTCTCTGTTTAGTTTATGATATTCAGCCCATAATTATTTCTGCATTGAACATTAGTAAATCATCAGTATGCGAAATGTTGAAGTCTAGATCGAGGCGTTTCCTGTCTTGTATTCTTCTCAGTCCTTGACTTGTGCTCTATTATATCTCACATAGCATGCTTGTTGAGCTTAATACAGAAAAACCAGCAATGAGCTGCTCGTATCACAGAATAACGTCATTTAGAAGTATGAAATAGTCACAGGATTGATAAACTCATTAAATATAACATGAGTATTGTGTATTTAATTTCTCCTTTCTACTGATGTCTAGTTTATTACCTTTTTTTAATGTAAATTTGGAACAGAAAATTTGTGGAACATAGTATGTAACATAGTTACTAATAAATGCCACATATGCAATATTGTAATAAGTCTATTCAATTGCAAGGCAGTGTTTGCTTAATTCCTTATCAAATACTAGACTATTTCTGTTGCACCCGTTTATCTCTTTAACCTTTCTGTTACCCCATTTGTATTGCACTGATTATTAATTAATTAATAGCTTCATACCCCTCAATAATGCGTAGTAGTAGTACATATATTACGCGTTATTGAATACACACCAATTAATTTCTGCTTTTAGTAACAAAAAAAAAACCAAATCATGATTTATTTAGATTCATTTGATCATGTATGCATTTATTATTGAAAGCGTGGCTGGTAATTAATGTATATTTCTAAAAACTTTATTGAATAATTTAAATTGTCTTCATTATTTTTTTACCTGGCTTACTCATTTTGATTAAGTTAATGCTGTATAGTTGTCTCTTCGGTGGGTTCGATTCCCACAATTGCTGGATTTAAAAAAAAATCTTGAGATGTAGAATTGTTCTCGTAAAAAAATCTGTGAAAAATAAATTTATACATTGCAGATATCCACATTGATGGGTTATCTGCAAACCAGTTAACCCATGATCGAAAAACTGATTGTGATGTCATTTTATTCTAATATTTTCTCTCTAAATCTCTATCTAAATTTATTATTCAATGTCAACGATATCTTGTTGGGAATCTCTGATTTATCTATGTATAGTATTACATTTTATTTGTGTTCCATACGTGCAGTTAATTAAGTGGATCATTTAAATACATAAATAGTAAATGTATTTAATAGATCTACCATAAATGCATTATAGTAAATGTATGAATATTGTGTCATGATTTGGATTAAAAGTTGAATGAAATGAATGTCATTACTAACATTCCAAAGTAACCGTATTTCATTGTAAATCATCTCACACAATGCTTCATTTCTATTATTCAAATTAACTAAAACCTAGTTATCAAACACTTTTCCTCTGTAGATATTTTCTTTGTTGAAAAAGTGCGATCTCATAAAATCACATTGAATTTGTACGAGTGTAATACACATATTGTGCTTGTTCTAGTTTTGAGTCTTTGTATCTTTGTAAACAGTGACCTCGTAGATTGAAAAATTCGTTCTACCCAATTGATAAACTTTATGTAATTTTACTAGTAACAGGCCTATTCCAAATATGTGTTGTATTGATTTTTTTTGTGTAAAATTGTTTTTATGTACGGTTTGGAAAATACAAAGATTTAAAATGTACAGATAATCTCAAGTAAATCAAATATTTCACTAGAAATGAAGACAATAGAAAATAAAATCGTCATTTATTCTAACTAAAGAATGTAATTAAGCGGATGCAACTATTTTCGAGGGGGAAAAAAAACGTAATCCATCAACGGTATTTAAATCTGCAATTCACGAGCCAAAAATGTAGCACCAATCATTGAACAACTGTTCACATTTATAATAATATGTTTTATTTATTTGACTTGCATAAAATGTGGTAATTGTTGAAATCAATATCGTATTCCATATTTGCAGTTGACACATTATTATTTTGTCCGTTATCTGAAATTATTGAGCAAATAATTGAAGTAAGAGCTCGCTATATGAAATATGTTATAGTTCTATAATATATATACCTATAGTTCTGGAATGTTCATAATATATATATATTCATTTACTTGAAATGTTAAGCAGACCAGAATTTCTGAAAGCATTCAAAGTTTTTTTTTGTTACAAAAAATTACTTTAATAGTCATAGCTCGCGCCGACAAAATGCTTGTGGATCAAATCAACCGGATTGGGACCAAATTAAACAAAGCTGGTTTACTGAAATAATTGACGTAGGTAATTATTTCTCTTAATTGAAAAATCGTGTTGCTTTTTTTGATTTCAAGCAGGGGGAAACATTGGATGTATATGTGGTTTTGTATAGTCTTGTGATGCCTGTCTTTTGGGTTTTATTGATCGGTCAAAGTTACGATTTTGTTTTGGCACTCGGCCAGAAATGTGTCCCGTCAGATAGCTGAAATATGCCTTTCATGCAAATGGCTTTTTTTTTTGTTATAAGTATTTATGTGAGAATGTCTTATATTTCTAATACAGATAAATTTATTTTAAAAAAATACAGACTCGTATAATTATTTTTGTATGATAAATTCTTCAGCTGCTTAGGTAAATCTTGTGTATATGCAAGTTGATTTCACTGTAATTTAATAGTATTTGAAAATACCAAAAGTTGAACATTGGTTTGCACATAATGTTGTCTATATGGAATTTTAGATAGTTTCATTAAGCATGTCAAATTCAACGCCATTTCATTTACTACAATTGCTTTTATAAATACTACAATCGAAGTTAAATTATCTCTTGAGCATTGCTGTTATTGCTGTCTAAAAATGCCTGGTTAATCGAATATAACTTTTCTGTCTTGATCTTTTGCTTATCAATCGATTGTAAGTCTCGTTTGTGAATAATACACTAATGCTTTCCCTAACATATTTTTTTGTACTTCTAATTGCAGCTTCCAAATTTGTCTCAGATACAATTAAGAAGGCCCACTGAAGAAAGTTATCCGCATCGTCGACAGACAAAAAAGAACAATCACCAACATCTGCTTTCTCACATTAGATTTAAGAAATTTATGAAAGTCTTGTTTCTCATGCACTATCTTTTATATGAATGGATTGTAAACAGCCTCATTGATCATGCAAAGCATATTTATTCAATTAGAACTTATAAGTAATTAAATCCAACACTGAATCTCCTGTAGTATTATCGGGTGCAGGCTGTCAAAATTGAGGCATTGTTGAAAACAACACTTGCTAATCAAGCCTGTATGGATTAAAAAAATAATATCTTTATTAATCGAAGACGAACTTGGGTTAATTAATATTTGTATTTTTGGCATCGTGAAAATGTCTTGTTAGCCGTTTTAAAGTGTATTGACTTTTATTTGGCATGCACAGTGAAGTTACGGGACCGTTGACTTTGAATATTTACACACAGAATTATGATAGATAAAATATATGTATATTATGTGGTAAATTATTTCAAGATATTTTCTTTAAATTAAAGTATTCCATCTATGAATTGTGAAATACCGAAATTTTTTAAATGTACATTTGTGTATCGTACTGTGCCTTTTACAATGTTTCAACTTGTCTTGTTTTTTAAAAATGAAAAAGGCATATTTTTTAACGAATCAAGTTACATAATATTCGAGGAAAATGAATTTTTATGAACACATAAGGTGCTCACTGCTGGAAATATGCATTATTCTTACATAGATTTTAGCATTGTTACCAAACATATGCCATAAGTTTCGTATTAACACACTCACTTCTTTAAAAATCGTTTTAGCTGTAGTGTGGCTTGTTCGAAAGTTATTAATAATATTGGGAGCCCATTTTTTTGATTTTCCATGTGTCCGACTGACAATTCGATGCAATTTTTAATATTTCAACTTACTTTTTAGTGTTAACTTATTGAAAATTGATTTAATTGTATTATAATTAAAATTTTAAGTGCTCGCAAGTCAGATTAAAAATGTTTCCTTTGTATTGTATTAAAGGCATGTTAGATTATTTTTTTATCATTTATGTCACTTGCTCAATATTCGTACCACACATTACTATAATATTATTTGTTACCATATTTTAACAACTCTAGACCCGATGACTATTAATTAATAGAGCTTTTTGTATTACGTGTTAATGCAATTTTTATCCTAAATAGAGTAAGGTTCTCATATTTTTTTTTTTACTTTTGGTAGAGTTAAATAAAAATAATCATGTGTTTTTAGTGTGGAGGTGGGTTTTTTTCTAGCATTTGCTTGATAAATTATTCTTGTTATGCAATGCATACAATTATTTCATATTTTGTAATATTGTTACAGATTGAATAAAATCTTGTCTGATCTTACTGTGTGAGTTTTATTTATCTGTTCACTCAATTATTTGTCAGATTTCACGTGAGATATATGGAGATGACGGTGGAAGCGTAGCTAGAAATAATATTGAAACCATTTTAGGCTGACTTTCTACTGTCTGTTCTGAATTTGCATGTGCAAATAATATGTGGTATAATGGTTAGTGATTCAAGTAATTTTTATAAAATATGTATTAAAATAATGCTAATGGAACTAAACATGAAATCAATGCTGATTAGGCGAATCAAGCCGTTAGGCATGTGCGTCCATCCAAATAACATAACAGAAATGTTGGTTTCAAAATTAATTTATTCATCATTATAACTAAAACTGCTATACAAAATATTACAATATTTTTTTTTGTTATTCGCCTTTTGACATTTGGTCTGCCTTTGATGGCATACCATCTCTTCTATGTCTCCATGCTCTCATGTATGTCATTGGGTGAATAGGAAGAAAACCTGATAATCCTGTAACAGATTAATAGCACAAAAATATAATAGAAACTACAATTTCTGATTTAAGTCCGCAATGGACTTCGATAACAAGTACATATTTTTTCATGTTTCACATTATTTACATAAGATTGTAGGAAAACTTAAACACTTGCTGGAATTTCAACATTTGACCGACCGATCATTCTTGATCAAAGTTTATCTAAGAACAAAAGAACCTCGATATGATGAACAATTATATAAGAATTTGTTTGATGCCTAAGTTGCGAACATAGATTTAGAAATTAATATTTTCGACTGATGGTGCTTGATGGAAATTGATTTTAAATTCTGAATTATTTAAAACTGGTATGGAAGTATGGAACATATGGAAGTTTACCAGTTTTAAATAATTCAGAATAGATTTAGAAGTTCATGACTCCTGTAGGGCAATACAGAACAACACTGGAGAAGTAGCCAAAAAAATGTTTTATAGTGGATAGTAATAGGTGAAGATGACACTGGGTAAACACACCAAGAAATGGATGAAGTCATAATCTTGGAAAATGAGAATGGAACTGAAGATAATGAGGAAAAAGAAATTTATCGGTTGACTGATTATATTTTTATTTATGCTTAATGTCGGATAACGAAATTCAACTATATTTGTATAACAATGCATTCGGAAAACCCATTATTATAAAACAGATTTTTGGCTTTAATGGACATCCCCCACCTGCAATTAGTCTTTATATCGAGGTTCTACTGTACTTACTAAAGGGTAAACCAATTATGACAGTATTTTAAATACAAGTAAAATTTTGTGGAAATAAAACTTAACTGTTTTAAATTGTGTATTGATTGCAACAGATGATCGATTAAAAGTAAAGTCAACAAAAATAAGAACATATAGTATGACTTTTATAACGGTGCACGTACGTCATAGCGCTACTGTCGATTTACAATCCCAATACTGAAGGTGCG
>JAGVSQ010001992.1:0-20769 GCA_022683975.1 Rhyacophila evoluta | reverse complement strand
TTTTTTACCAAAATAACTAGAGCAGCTTTTATGTGATTGACAAATGTAATGTGATATGAATTAAAATTATTGTTTTATGGATATATTATTACATATTTTCAATTTTGCGACTATGAATCATGATATAAATTTTTGATAGCTTAAAAGTGCAGCGTTAAATAATTATATTTAATAATTTCTCCTACTAATATTGCCACTATACTGGTTGATCCGATGATTATTAGTCAATTGTGTACATGCAGCATAGCTCTGTCAGTAAATCACATCTTAAACTTAACTTTAAAGGCAGTTGCTTTATTGTTCTCTGCATTAACTTCAATTTTAATATTACTGATTACAGTACCCACTAGAATATAATGCATGTCCACAATGGCTAAATTGGAGAAGAGTATTCTTAATAATTTTGTCATTATGTATTGTTACCGCTAGCAGGATTGTGAGGTGGCGAGAATTGCCCTTGTGAGGTTCTCCGTTCCCCAGGGGGGGCATGACTGACGCAAAGATAAAGAGCTGACAACAGGGGAACAGCCAACGGGGGACACCATTCTGCCTGAACTGCTGCTACAGCTAATAATGAAGTTCGCGCTGCTAGATCACCAAACATTAGCCCCCTGAAATATTAATTCAGTGCATAGATGTTTCTGATAGTCAACCTTTAGTCCTCCTTGTTATTTGTTAATTGCAGTTTCATAAAATTAGCAGTCATACCTAAATGGACCAAATCAATTTCACAGTACAAGAATCTTATTCATATCAATACAACAACATTTTATACAATATCAACAACAAAAACCAGTTAAGATGATTCCATTTGCTAGTTTGAAGGCAAATATGGTAGAAAAAACGCTTGTTTGATATATGTTACCTGTCAACATTGCCCGGTAGCTCTTTGATGGGAAGATTCTGTAAATGATGGGGCACCACCAGCAGTGACAGCAAAATTGAGATTGATGCTCTTCGTAGTTCTTTCTTATCCACATTTCCACAGTTCAACTTCAGTTCTTTTTCAGGGAGTACTTTTTCCAAGGCTTCGATGAAATCAGGAACTAATATATACACTCCATCTAGATCCAACCTGCAAAATGTAAAGCGAATATTTTTTTTACTTATTTCCGCATTTTTATATATTTAGCTAAAACTTAAAAAGTGTATATCTTTCATCTTCATTCATCTAAGTGGATCGCACTAATTGTGTGTAAACTAGAGTTATATATAGATCCCGATGCAATTTGGTTTATAATGTTAAAAGCTCTCATTATAAAATGAAATTTACCTGAATATATCTGCAGCATTTAGTAAGACACTTGGCACAGTCGCAGGATCTTGTAGGCCACGTTGAACAGCAATATAAAACCTTGCATAGTAAGCGGCTAACACTGTCTCACGAGACTGTTTTGAGCAGAACACTCGACACAAAGCTCCTAAAGCTTCTGCACGACCTGATGAAAATAACAAGAGGTATATTAAGTATTATTTTAAACTTTTAAGTTGCCTACCTTTAGAAAACTCTAATGATTTTTTACTCGATACAACACGTTAATTTTTTCAACTGGTTCATGCTGTGCCCATATGAAGTGGTGCCATGTTCCCTATATCAGAGTATCTTCAAATATCCAAAACTTTTTTTATTTTGTGTGAATAGAAAATGTTTGGATTATGGGTTCAAGGCAATGAAAAAAAAGGTTTTCTAAAATCAGTTTTTTATTTAATACTCGATTTTTCAAATATTAAAAACATAAAAATGATTATTTTAACTTCATTGGAAAATTTAATGCAAAGCACGTAAGTGAAAAGTATTTTAGGAATCCACAAAAAATTTGGATTAAGAATTTTGCAATGCGACTTTAATTAAATACACTAACCTGCTTGATAATTGTGAATCTGAAGACCAGGAGGCAAGTCAGGTAAAGACGGAGGTGGTGTACCTTCAGCTCTTTCTAAAAATATATAAATTAAATGTGTTTAGTACAAAATTGATATTTATTTTCAAAAAAAAAAAAAACATTTATAACATTCTTTCAACAGCCAGCTGAGTCTTTCATTTACAAACTTTTCATTTGTCAAAATCATTTTAAAAGTATTTGTTTGATATCAAAAGTTTTAATAAGTAATTTAGTAATGTTAATAAATATTTATAATATTCGTAAGATCACCATTAAACAGTTAGATACTGACAACTATTTATAAGCCATTTGTATGAATCAATCCAATGTCTTTTAATTTTAGTAAATGTGTAAAAGTGTGTTAGAGAAGTTCATACGCTGAGAAGATTGTTGAGTAAATGTGCCAATCAAAGCAGCCTCAAACAGCCAGTCACCGAAGAGATGGAGAATCGAATTAACTCTGGGACGCACTGGGGCCAGTGGAGGACGTTCTGTGTTGGCTAAAGTACAATACATTTATTACTATCAAAATTATTAAAAAAGAAAATTGATGCTTTTTAGCCGTGTTATTCATATTGTAATTATTAGATTATCGTATTGAGATATGTACGATTATTTGTGCTTAACCTCCAAGTATGGATAAAACCATTAGTTCCAGTAAAAATAGTCACGTAGTAGATGCACCAGGGCTTTGGTGCTAATTATTCTAATGCTGTTGATTCAATAAAACTATACATGTAATAACATCTATGGAGTTCTGTGCATAGTTTCTTGTACATGTCAAATGATTACATTAACGATGAGTGACCATTTTCTATTTATTCCAAATTCATGTTACGAAACCAAGAACTTAAATATAGTTTTAACTGCACATGATGAATTGTTTTGTTCTCACAAAATATTTCATCAATTATGATACAACCAAATGCGGGCACTTCAACGTAAGAATTTGTGTTACATAAATTAAAAAAAAAACATTTTTTTGTTTAATTGATACAAAAAATTATATAGTCTGAATAACAAAGTTTCAGTTTTTTTAATATTTTGAAAATTATAGGCATACTACAGCAAGTGATATTAATGCCAAACTGTAGAAAGAGAAATAATGGTAAAACCACTTACTTATAACTGGTACTGGATTGGGTGGTGTGGTTGGTGCTACACTGACCGGACGACTATTCGTCAATCCTATAAGAGATGCTCGTGGTAGCCCTAGTGGGACACATAGATTGTAACATTGAAATATAAATGTCAGAAAATTTTTAGTCATGTTGTATGATCTTCTTAATACCTAGAAGGTTTTTTTATATCTCAGTGAATAATGCAAAAGAAAACTAAATATTATCATAATTGAGTTATTGTTTTATAAAATATGTCATTCTCTTATAGGTGAAATTTCGGAATTTCTATGTGAAACTACATCTCAAGTATGATATATGGTTTTACCATATGTAGATATGGATAACACAATTACTTTTTTCAAATTTACCAGTGTCAGCTGTGTCAATTATAAATAATATCAAAGCCATTATTTTTAGACCTCACTGTGAATAAACCCAAATCTTATTGTGAAAATTAAAAGGAAATTATAGTAAAATAAAGGTTATATGAAGTTTAAGAGATATAAAATATGTTGTAGAAAATTTCTCTATTATCTAATTCTATTACGAATAGAAAATTGTAGTTTAATTCTTGGAGTATAAAAAGAATATATAATAATCCCTTAAAACTCTTAACCCGATTTTACCATGTTGTTATCAGCCCAGTATAATTTTGTGAGTTTTTCTTATCACCAAGTTGAAAAGAACACATAAGATGTAGACTTCAAGATAATACAGAAATAAATTTTAGAAGACCACCTTTGCAGTATGATAGTTATAAATATAAAGAATTGTTTCTATATATTTAACTATCATAAAAGCTGTGCAAAAGAAGCTTGAACTGTGCATAAAAATGTTGAATTTATACGAAAGCATGCTTGAAAACATATACGATATATTTTTACAAAAAGCTGAGCACAACACACAAAAAACGCAATGATAACACTCAACAAAACAAATATTTTTGTTACTAAATTTAGAATCATCTAAAATGTCCACTTCAAGGTTTTAAATTCTGGCATCTTTATGTTTTACGATTTGATTCATAAGCCGATATCCAATAAAAATCTATATAAAAGCGTGTACATTTCAGATAATTTTTAATTTAAAATAAAATTCCAACACACCTTCAGATAAATACATTAATTTATATTCTAAATTATTTACAATTCTAAATGAATACTGGGACACATATTTAGGCAAAAACGAATGTGGATATTTTTGATTTGGTAATTAACATTAAGAAGTGTCATTATGTTTGAAAAACATAAATTCATTGTCAATAAATTATTAAAAATTGATAAAGTGGATATCAACATAGCTACATTTTAAAACAGAAATTTTAAATAAGACCTGATAGAGGCCTGAGAGAAATTGATAATTGTTTTTTGACATTGCATAAATTTGGATATTTCAAAATAATAATGAGAAGGCCCAATACTTGACAAAAGGGATGATATATATTTAATAATTAAAAATAAATAGTGAAATTGTGCAAAATAAACAATTTAATGCATTTTTAAGCATAGATATATAAAACCTCAACATGTATAAAAACCACATTATATAGTAATACAAAATGTTTTTTTTATAAATAATAAAGAACACAGTTTACATTATAAGAATAACTTCATTTTTTTAAAAAGGTTACGAAAAATTCATACTTAGTAAGAAAAAAAACTATATAGCTTAGAGAAATATTCCATCCAATGTTCCCTTTAAGTTTCTTGTTTGAGAGATACGTAAACTATTTATTGATTACTGAACATAAATGAACATTTACTAATTCCAAAAGTATATATTGACAAATTAAAGACTTTAGTGAAAAGTACAATGCATATATCATGAAAAATTTAAAATATGTTGGCTGAAATAATTTTGTTAATGTAACATTGTAAAAAGATATGGATTTGTTATGTTTATATGTAATATTTCAGATCATACAGCCATTTTCAAATATCTTTTTTACTGCAGCAACATCAATATAATGAATAGTGTTTTCATATATTAGACTATCACTACTTAATTGCTTACATCTTTCAGCTTACATACATTTTGCCAGCCTTTCGGTTGAGTATCATTGAAATAACTTAGACTAAAGTCTTTAGTTAACGTTGTATTATGTTGTATTTTGGTTTTTTCTACTTATTTGACAATTGAAACATGGGTTTTTGGTTTCCCATTTTTTGTTCTACCAGCAATAAAAAATGTAGAAATACAAATATGATTACCAGACAAGAATCAACAAAACAATTTCAACATTGGAACATTGTCATGACAATATTTTTTTATGTAACGTCTATCTCATCGAGAACATTGAGTGTATCAGACCATCCTTACGGTTAGTCTGGTGTCCACTGGCCACACTGAAGCTCTTGGCAAGACGTCGGTGTGGAGGAGGCGTTCCAGCAGCTGTCTGGCTGCTCCCGCTTACCACCCCTGTTCCCTGGTTACCGCTTTGTCCTTCTTTACCAGATGTTCCTTGCCCCTCGTAGATCTCCGCCCACCACCCAGCTTGGCTGATGCCTGTGCACCCAGCAGTGGAAAATTACCCCCATAATAATAAACAAAATGGCCACAGTGAAGAAATACTAAGCCAATGTCAAAGTAAATTGTGAGTCATTTTTATACAACCGTTTCAATCTAATACAACATTATTCACTAGCTAGACTAGTTTTCTTCACCAAAAATTCTTTAATTTTACGACTGAATGAATATTTCTCATAATTACTGTAATATATATAAAATACAAGCTGTGATATTTCTTAAAAAATTTACAAAAAAAAATCAGAAAAATACTCAAGTATTGGCGTGATTTAATTCACTTCAAATGATACTTTTTGCTTGAATAATGATGACACGAGAATAATACAGATCGCAATGGTGGCTGATCTGTTTGACCCGATCTGACATTTTTATTTCTAGTTGCTGGAGATTCAAAACTTTATACATTACAGTTAATTACATAGATATACAAATAACTACAGAATATGGAGATATTAATAAATAACTTCTTGATACAGACAATGACAAAACATTGGTCAAGTTTTAACTAAAAGTAACATTTATAGTAAAGCAAGAGTTTATCGTAATATAATATAAAATTGATTATGTAATTATAAATGTTCCCCACAGAGAAATAGGTTGAAAGCTTTAGTTCTAATTAATGAAATCTTGCAGTTTATTTGAAATATAGATTGACCAATTGATACCAATGATATTATTCTAAAAATGTATGAGTGTTATGATGTAAAACATATGCTAACATAAGACGATATATATTTAAAAGGTAATTTTACAATGAATACAAATGATAACATATTTTTTTCAAAGCATGCAGCAAACAACTGATGAACCTACAGAACCTGCGTGACTTATTTACCTACTATGTGCGATTTTTAAATTTATAAACCAACTAACCCAGTGATTGGTGTTAAGGATGATTAAATGCCAGCTTAAATTATATGTACACAAATTAAAAAAAAAATGATTCAGTAAATACATAAATTACGTGTGACTAAAATTGTAACTGTAATTTTAAATGGTAGTATTTAATCAATATTAATGAGTTTGTTGAAATTTTCGATGTTTACTTTTCTATGTATAATTAGAAGCCAATCTATTTTTTAAGTGTTGAATCCTATCTCTGGCTATGTTTGTTGAGTTTTATTCTTCACCTTAACTTACTAATATCAAATGGAGGAACTGAGATTTAAAAAATAAATACATATTTATGAACTACAAGATGCATTCAACTATTAAAATAAAGATACAAAACTTGAGTTATTTGCAATAAGAAATGAAAAATCATGAGCAGAACAGTAAAAGGTATCTGATAATATGATTTTGATTTTTGTTCGATTTTCAACTTTTTGAAATTTATAGTCTTCAGAGGGATAAAAATAATTTCGAATTATCAGACTTTATGAAAATAGGCTTTTGTGATATGGGTGATGGAATTATCAAGCATGCTGAAATGCAACAGATAATTAAAATTGTCTTTAATTTCATTAAGCTATTCAATATTGTAAGGTTTTAGGCTGCTTCGATCAATTAGTTATAAGCTCATTAGAATAACTAAGTAGGCTATTCAAAAGACTAATAATTGATATTAGAAAATTCTCCATTCTTACAGTCCATCTCCTAAAATACACTTATTAATTAATGATTGTATTTCTACAATAGGTTGGCTTTGTATGTAATGAAAATAAATATGTATTAGTTTACCCCATAACTATTTTAATACAAATGTTACAACTACGTCTAGTAAAGAATTATCTCAATTTAATATTACAATAAAAAAAAACTGTTTCTATGTGAGCAATGGAAATAAGCTATAAACTAATGCAATTCAGAATTTAAATTGTTACGAATAATACTTATAATTTTTAGTTTAAAAAAAAAGGTTTGTCGGGTATCTTGTACTGATAATACATCTGAAAGAATGTGATATAAAGAAGCATGTTTATTTGAATGTGTATTAATAGCCTGTATCAAGCACTTCATAAAACTTTGAAATATTTTGAATATTTAAATATTTCTGCGTATTTAAAAAAAAATAAGAATTTACCCATGAATGCATCTACTTGTGCCGCTAATCCTTTCATAGCTTTAAGGAATATAGTTGGCAGAGAAAGCAGACAAGGATGCTGGCTAGGATCACATGCATCTTCTTGAGTTATCGCAAACTGAAAAGAGGATGTTTCAGTATTTATTAGTTTTTTGCTAAAGCAACAGTACAAATTCAATTGTCATTGCATTTGTAGAAACACATATAAAAACAAAGCCTGTAGGTAGTTCTATCTTTGATCAAATATTTATGGTTGTTTCTATCATTTCCGCTGTAAAAGTGAATCCTTCAAATCTCCACAGCGTGAAGATGTCCACTCTCACAACCTAAACCTAAAACCCCATATTTAGTTAAATTTTGAAAAAAAGTGCATTCATGGTAGATAGGAACTAGATGACTTATTTTGACTAGTTGGCTTTGTTAAAAAGAATTATACTGCAATATTTCTTTGATATCTTGAATATCTAGGTCATCAAATCCTTCTCCACAAATACCACGATAAATGTTATTTGTCTTTTCGTAGTCATCTTCTCCAATATTTCTCCAGCGAATTCTTCTAGCTTCATTTTTGTCAGCAAGCATTTAAGGTGGATTTTTTCATTTCTTTGACTATGAATCTAGTCGAATATGACAAATAAAATATTTATTTGATGGCATGACCTAGGCGTATCAAATTCAAACCTTTTATGAGAAATGGTTGTCAATCAATTGTCCAATCGATTGAGCGTTCAGTCCCGTATTTATTCTTTGGAAATTTTTGGCAGCTGTAGGAATTAAACTCGCGACCTCAGTCACCAAAGTGCGAGCGCTTACTTATAGGTCAAAAATGGTTTACCTGAAGAAACTGAGGAGTTTGACTGATGATTTGAGGTCTGCACAGATCTACAGGGTTTCCGATTGTATGGAGCATTCTGTACCAACTTTGTGATATATTCTCATATGACATATCATTTGGTATTAGATGACTGTCTTCTTCGCCTGCAATGGAAACAAAATTTCGAATCATGGAATTTCTTATTTTTTTTTGTTATGACGAAATCGTAGTAACAACTTACTTATATTGAGCACCGGAAATAGCGGTCCATACATATTTTGAAGAAGACGTGCCGTCAAGCAGAGGGTAACGCGAGTCCATTGCTCTGTTAGTGCAGTGCGATGTCTCCAACGCATGGCCGCTTCTCTAAGAGTTTTCCATAGTGGAGGACTGGGGAAGCATCTAAAAATAAAACAGATATGCTATAACTAATTGTTTTATCATTGTTTCATATGAATGTAAAGAATTATTGCAGATGAAATAAGCACTTTCATTGGTAAAAAAAAAAAAAAATGCATAATATCGTCACTGGAATACAGAACTATCCTAAGTAGCTATAAGTGAAGTATGGCATACTTGTCGATGATATACAAAGTATCCTATCTATAAACATGATATATTTATAATAAAATTTCACTAAAACCAAAGTCCTTAAGTAAAAAAATATTACATTTTATTAAAAATTAGAACAATACAAAAAATATGCCAAAAGCAAAGTTTTTACAAAGATGTCACAAAAATGTATGTGTTCTATTATTTTTCAAACAGCTATCCTGTAAATTAAGTGCAGTGTGACATCGGATAGTTCTGCATTTGAGGGACGATATACAATACATAGATATATTATTGCTGTATAAACTAAAATCTCGATATAACGGACTAATGTGGGTGAGGGGTTTTGCATATGATAATCAAAAATACAATTTTCTGAATGCGTTCCTTTATTAAAACTAAGTAAGCCAACACTTCTTATATATTTCTTAGAGCTCAATTATTTATGATGATTTTTTTCATTGACATCTCGTCATATTTATAGTTTAAAATACCACTTGAAAAAATTTAATTATTACTTCAGAAAGATTTACAGAAGAATGTTTTCTGTGTCGATTTTAGTGTAAGGACTATAAAAAATACAAATTTATTTTTGTAAAAATAATTTATGAACCAAAGGAATGTTAAATAGCTAGATCAGGTATTGGCAAACTTTTTTGGCTGCTGCTCAAAATCAACCAAGATGTGACTAATAAGAGGACATTGTGGGTCACTGGTATTTTTATTTTAAAACAGTATTTTAGTGAATGATAAAATAAATTTTATTTATAAAATAATTACTCATATAATATACAATGGCATATTATGCTTTTAAGTTTTAAAAATAAAAATTCAAAATTAAAGTTTTAGGTCCTTTTTTTTATACTATACTTAATTTGCAGAACTCAAGTGGGTCACTTGAAATTATCAAATGGGTCACTCGGCGACCCGCGGGTCATAGATTGCCGATACCGGGTCTAGTTGCTAATTTTCAAATAACCAGTAGTTCTCGAGTATATTTTTTATTGTTAGCCTATAGCGCATAATGTATAAAACATGGACACAAACAAAAGTTATACAGTTTGAAATTTCTAGGATGTATTATAATTAGCTAGATGTGTAATTCATTAGTGATACAGGTCCTGTTGAGTTGTTTGTGATGTTTGAATTGTGGGTGTAAAATTCTTTATTCATTTTAGTTTGTCATACACAAAATCAACACAATGAATAATTCGCTTTGTTTCTTGAAATATTCTCTTTCGTTTGAAAAATTACCTCAATAAATAAAAAGATATGATTTTTTATACTGAATTTTAATTCTTCACGTTTTGAATTCGAGTGCGAAAGGTAGAGTTATCAATAAACAGTTAAATAAACGTGACACTTGGCTTTAAACATGTTACATTAGCATGATGTTTTTAACAGTTTACACATTTGACCATAAATTTTGTAGGTTATATCAGGGTCCGTCCGTTACCAAGGTTTAACTGTGATGCCCTATCTGTGAATTTATGATAATGATGATGACTACTCACTTATGGCAAGCAATGATCCAAACTTCAAAGAGGACTGACAGAACTCTTTCGCAAAGTTGGTCGGCAACATCATCTCTAAGGGCTGGAGGGGCAAGGAGAGTATCGTTGATAGCCAGCAAGAAGGAAAGAGCAGCACACCATGTGTCACGTGACAGGTTTGCACGCGCACACACTTGTTGTACACTACGTAATACACGGTGGCACAGGACCGCTTGCTTGTTGATCGTGTCTGTGCCTAGCCATTTGATAATGTTATATGAAATTATTAAATAGACAGTTTTCAAATTATTGCTGACTAGAAATGAAATAATTACGCAGCGTTTTGTGCGGATAGTATTTGCATGATGGCAGATACTATATTTGCATGTTGTTTGCTCTGGAAGAGGAAAACAACTTCTATCAGTATTTAATTAAGGTATATGATGAATACATCAGATTGGTTAAGTCCCTTAAAAAGTCTCAAGATTTTTTGTTTTAACATTCAGCTGGTCATCTAAAATCTCTTATGCTTCATGAATAAAACTTAAAATGCTAATTACATTTTCTAGGAACATCGCCATATGTAGAAAAAGAAGAAGAGCAGCTCAATTTTTGAGCTAAATAATCTTTTTTTATCAAGCATTGGATTAAGAGAAAACAAATAAGAAATAAATTCACTTCTTACCTAGTTCTTCTTGATAAATAAATGGTAAGACTTGAAAAAAAAAAAAATTTAAGTTCAAACAGTGAAATATTGTATGTAAAAAAAGAATTGTGATGCTTAAGGTACATGCATTACATCATAGTATATGGATTTACCTTCTCCTGGTCTAGGAACAAATAAATTATGCAAATGTTGGATGATTCGTCGCGCATATCTCTCAGGTTCATTCAGCACAGGAGTCGGCACAACGGGGGCCGTCAGAGGTGCGACTCCGTTGGAAGGAGCATTTGGAATCAAAGCAGAAAGCCAATCGCAATAGACTGTGACACAATCCCTAAGTGCATCTTGCTCTGTCAACGGCAGTGATAAGCCATATCTGATTACTTCCATCACCCATTCAACCTGGGAAATGGGATATGATTTTAACATTATTCACTTAATAAAATCAGTTTTCAAAAAAAAAAAAGGTTTGTTTGCATGCAAATATATATTACGTCAACTATAAACAAAGTATGTTTGTAATAGTATAGTAGTTTTAACAATCTATAATAAATGAAATATTAAAGTAGGGAAAAATAATGCTTATTAAGCCTTCAATTATTCAAAAATTCAAGTTATAAATACGAAGAAAAATACACAGAACAATATTTTACTCATTGCCAAGTTTATAGCCTGTGAGAATGTTTAAAACAAAAGGAGAAATCCTGTATGCTTAAAATAAGATATTGATGTATTTTCAGTAAAAGGACCATTATTTATTTTGTACTTTGTGTTCTTTTATGTACCAGATTATCAATCATTTCTCCGACAGTAATATTTGTGTAAATAAACTTATCTATAAATAAAATCTCTGTAATATTGAGGTTTTCATTTTTTGTGAATTTGATGTCAGTCATTCGCTAAATGTATCTATGACCTTGTTTCAGAACTCTTCACATAGAAACTTATCCACTAATTTATAATAGACTATTAGGTGAACTAAGGAATACATGCAGTGTTTGTTTATTTTCTCACCTCTTGATGAGTAGTGAGAGGTGGCATGTTGAGACGCGTCTGTTGTGGCGGCGGAACAAGTTGCTTGAGAACTGCTAAGGTGACATCTTTGCCGCTGCCCTTTAGAGAGCCCAGCACTCCACTACCTGCCCCCCCTCCCAAGGCCACACAGCCCCACTCACCATACATTTCAGAGCCCGCACCACTCAGGTTGCGCTCCTGATATAAAAAAATTCATGAGAGTTACTATTTCTACATAAATACCAATCATTATGGATGGGGCAGATTAAATAATATTTTAATATGATTTGATATTCAGGCATTCATTCAATCTCTTTGAAACTATGAGTACATGAAAGTGTAAATTTTAATCTATTATATAATCTATATAATTTCGAATTGCTGATCTGTAACCTGTCAATCAGAAATATACTACCCCACTAAGTAAAAACACAGTGTCTTGTATTTGATTTCTTTTGTAGATAATGTATTTTTACTTAGTAGGGCAGTATAGCATCCTATTTACTGCTTTAGAGTAATGTGAAGAAATTATTATTTTTAATGAATTACACACTGCATAATAAATTAATAGGGCTTTTTTCAGAAAGAAAATGATATGGTGAAACTTGTACAATACAGAATTGACAGTATTGAGTTTAATTAAAGAACTTTAAGAACAGAAAAAGCATGCTAAAGTAAGCTAAACCTATACAGGATTGTTGTTCTGGAGAGAGAAAATTGATAAACTACTCATATTCTCCTCTGACAGGCTGAAGAAAGGATATGGTATTCTAGCATTGCAGATTGTGACATTGCACTCAGTTATAATATCAAACATGAAATGGTTGGTAGGCCTTAATCAAAATTTCTAATAATAATTTAATTTAATAGTAGTATGAGACTATAATATAACGGTAAACTAAACATTTAACTTAGCTTAATATATCTTGTAATAGTGAGATAATTTCATATTATAAATGTATTCTTACATGCTTTTTAGATCTAGACATTCTTTATTGCGCGGAAATAATTCTACAAACAAACAACAAAAAAGTAACATATCTTTGAATAGTCGAACATTCCACACGAAACTAATCAATCCATGTCGTAGGATAGACTATTATTGCCGACGTTTAAATGTGTTATTAATTATACCGTTATGACTTACCTATTCATAACGCATACATTATCGGCTATTGGGTAATACAATTTATTTACTACATGAAAGTAATTTAATTACCTTGAAGTTGACCTTATTAAACACACCCACATTCATAGGGGAAATAAATTGTTTTATTTACGTATTCGCGACAATTTTTGACGGACTGTCAAAATAAATCCAATAGAAATATAAAAAAAGTCTCCATTTATGTTGTTGCCATACTGAATTTCAACATTTGGAGGTTTTGAGTTGACAGAGTAATTTCATAAAAAATACATAAAAGTGTAAGCCATAAAAAAGTTTTTAAGCTCTTTAAGAAAAATATATTTCAATGTAAATGAGTTATTTTTTATACGCCAAATAAAATATCCTTATTTTTCTGAATGTTGCCACGTTATACAACCAAATTTTCTATCGCAGTTCGCGAATAGCGAATGACAGTCGCTCAAGAAACAGAAATAATTTTATGTTATAAGAAATCTTGAACCAATCTCAATATGAATATTTTTCGTCGGTGCTCACAGCTTAAATTATTTAAGTGTAAGTAGCGAACATGGTACTTAATCGAAGCTGATTCTTACAAGTTAAATTTTCTGATTTTTATACGCTGGACTGACATAACCTCTATTTTTTATTTAGATGTGCCACAAACTAGAGCCTTCTTGAGTACTGCTACTCGTAAGGAAGAAGCGAGTTTAATATCTGGACTAAATACTCTTACAATTGGACCGTCCACAAAACAAGATTACTCTCCTGGCTTAACCTTTTCGCCTCATTCAATTGTAAATATCAACCATCACATTGACATAATAAAACCTAGTATTGTGGATATTCCCCGTCTGCCTGTTGTACCAAGAATACCTAATACCAACAAAATTGCAATTTTGGATTTACCATTTAATGAGCAGCCATTAGATTGCCCATCTATTCCAGATATCCAAGAAAAGCATGCCGTTAGAATGATTGTAATCAGAAAAAGAAAAATGAGAATACATAAATTAAAAAAGTTGAGGAAGCGTATGAAATTCGAACGGGCAAAGGTAAACGTCTTTTGATTCATATTATTGATTAATTTTTCGAATAGGTTACTCTTATCTTTTACCTGAATCTCCGAAAGTTAATTTATTCACCTTTGCATGATAATGTTTTATTTATAAGATACTATATCCTGTCAACAGATTTTTATAACTAAAATGATAAGGCTAGTTTAAAATGTCTTGAGATTTACAAATAAACCATGCTTATTTTAGTGAAATGACTTTCGACCAAGAATTCAGGGAAATGGTTATGATCAATATCATTGATCTTTTATTCTAAACAGTTTTATTATGCCTTCTTGAAAACCCATAAAAAAAACTGAAAAAGATGTTCTATTAATTTTTTATTAATTTCTATTTTAGGTAGAGCAACGGCGTGCCATACGCAAAGAGAAAGCTTTCCAAGCCACTTTGACTATGATAAAAAATGAAGCCGTTAATTTTTCACCTGAAGAGTACATAAAGAATAAATTAAAGTTGGCCAACGAAACCCCTATTCCAAAGTATTGGAAAGGAAAGCGATATCCAGAATTCATCATCAGACAATTCATGGGATTGGATAAAAAAATCAAATACAACAAATTCCCAAGTGAACCAAAAATTTAACATATTCGTTTATTAGTTGTAATATATTGTTTTCTGCAATAAATATTGTGTCCATAGTTTAAATTGTTATTTAATGTTCCCTGTGACTTTAACTTTATGTATCCTATGCACTAATTTAAGAATTAAATAAAATAAGAGAAAAAGCAGCAGAGCCTACCATATAGAAATTGCTATGAAGGTGATTACTGTTTTATTATATAATATTGCCCAGAATAGATTCAAACTCATTCTCTAATCATTGTATAATTTTATTTATCCTATTATTATAAATTGACTTTAATACTAGGTTATATGCAATATTTTTAGTCTAGCCTTGAAATGGTAGTCCAACTGTTTACCGTTTGGGAGGAGTTCCTGTGACGGAAAAACGCACACATGTATTTCTGTTTAATATTATAGATAGCAGCTTATATAGAATGTGGTAAAGTATAATATAAAACTATTATGTGTACACATTTGTATTATTATTATACACATATTTTTTGTTCTTTTGAACTTGAACTTTTTGTTCAAATCTTTTCACTTTCAGTCATGACATGATTGATACCTAGGACTGCCTGCATCTAATTCTAACCACCCTAAAACATTTTCTCCGGCACTTCTTTTGGAGTATTATGTATTTATTATCCTACAGAAATCAGGAATTTCCAACCCTTCTAAATCTATCTCTGCATCTTAGTCATCAAACAAACTCTTTCAACCATTTATTAATATTCCTGCCTTTTCACATATTTACGGATATTTTGTCTTTTATATCCGAAGTCCGGAAATACAGGTTTTATTTTATTTATAAAAAAATGCTTGATATATTTTCTCACCTGATGATTTTAAGCTCAAAGTTGTTTGGAGACTGAACTTTCATAAAGATTCAAGGTATTAACATTAATATTTGTTTTAATGAGAAAACGGTTAGTGAACAGCTGCTAAAATCCAAACATTTATCGTTCGCAATTTGGGTTCAGATTTTTGGCATTTTTGCAGCTAAACGTTTATAAAAAATGTATAATATGCTGAAGAAAATCAAAACCCCAGTAATATTCTGTAATAAGATCAGTAATATTAGATATTATTAAAACATCTTGAAAACAATAATGGCAACGTAATGCCTACAAAATTAAAATTTGAGAAATCAGAAGTTATGGGGATTGCAAAATAAAATATTTGCTGCCAATGTATTTTTTGACACTGTGTGGAAATCTTCTTTGAAAGGTACGTAATGTATTATTTTTAACTTAATAATTATGTTGAGACAAATTAGGTCTTAAATAATTTTTAATGCGATTTAGTGTTATCCTTTTGACTCACATAACATAAGTCGATAGTATAGGAGACACCTCTTAATCGTGTTATCAATAATTATTGTTTATTAATATTTAAGAACTTATATTATGTATTTCTATTTTGTATGTATCCTCATGATACAATACACAATTATATTATTTTGACTAAAATGCCTTAAATTGCTTAAAATATAATTTAAAACGTTATTATTACACTAGTCAGAAAACTTATCTCTTCCTCAGCAGACTATATGCATACCACATAATGCTTACGAGAATTTTTTATCATTAGCTAGTTTGTTCCCGTCTTCCCATTTTGCATTTTGTAGCTGTGCTAAATACGGCTTGGTGTTATTTGACAGCCTTTCATAGCACTGTAATTCAGTTGACTTGATAACGGTAACACTCCTGTCCTGCCACTGATTGCTATTGTTTAAAAGTGAATGTATTAGCCTGAAAATTAAAAGAATAATACATTGCTTTGGTCACTAATGTTTTGCCACATATTTGTCGAGGTATTTACCATCTGCAACAATGAAATTCATTACAGAAATAAATTACAACTGTTTTTCCAATGATGTCAATGTTTTTTAGTATTTTTTCTGAATTTAAATGTGACATAATCATATAAATGATTCTCTTATTCAATAAATCGGCAAGTTTTCAAACTGACTCAAAAACTATATAATATGCCAAGGTGAGAGCTATTTTTAAAAATTTACTTGGAGATAGTATAAATTTGTTGTTACAAAAAAACATAAATCATTTGTAAAACTCCAGATAAAATAATTTTTAACGATTTTTTACTGATCATGTGATGCAGGAAAAATAATGCATAGGATGTCACGAATTTTGAAAACGTCTTGGGCTCCATATTGTAAATGTAAAGAACACGTTGCCTATAGTCAAAGTGTGTATGGATTTTTGGTATAATTAGTAAATTTAACAAACTACATAATGTTTAATGCGTCTGACATAGGTACTCGATGGATTATAATATTGTGGAGTGAATAGTTTGTAGTATATTAGCGGATTTATTCTTAAGTGAAAGAATTTATGAGAAAAAAATCACGCATTGTTGAAGTTGTGTAATATTTTAAGCTCACTTGCCAGTCTGCAAAGAATGTTTTTCTAGTTTTGAGTGTAGTTTTTGTTCGACCTTTTCGTCACGTTTTTTATTTATTTCTAATGCCTAAGCAAGTGTCACTTAAAAAAAATTATAAATTTACAAAAAAAATATTTACATACTAGGGATACATATGAAATAAAAGCATTTGAAATAATATGAAATATATATCATCTCATTCAAAATCCACAAAAAATATATAACTCTCTCAGGTTGGCAAAAAAAGCTTTCTTTTGAAATTAATTTAAAAATCTAACATGTAGAGGTGAATGTATTTCTATATGTAATAAATACCTATAGAATTTTTTTCGATATTTAACTTCATTTGTTTCCGAAAAGTGATGTGATAACATAACGAAATTGAATAATACTTTGCATAAAAGCTTCTTGAAAAAATTGCTTCGCAGTCGCATCGGATAGATGTTATATTTATAAATAAAATACAGATCTCGGTATCAATCGCTCGCATTATATTTATTAAGTAATTTATATAAATAATAGAAATTTGTAGTTTAATTTTCTCCATGGCTTTTTCTTGTGAGAGCAATATTAATTAAAATGGAAAAATATTAAAAATAAGATACGCATCAATTGTCACCGAAAGTTTTTAGCTTAAACTAGCATACAAATTAAATGTATGTAATGGATAATTATGAAAATTAATCCTATCAAAACAATTAATAACAAAAATTACCAGTGTATATTAAAATTGTTGTGATTGAATATATTTAAAACCATTACGGTTATCCGTCTTTTTATAGTTAATACTAGTAATTGTACCTACAGCATTTTATTGCGTATATTACAATAAATTCTTGTTGTATAAAAAAAATGCATATCGAATTAATGAATCGGCTAAATTTTAAACTAGTGTTACGCATTTAAAAGGAAGCTTAAATAAATGAATTAATCAAAAATAGCTTTGTCTTCAATAAATACATAGCTTTAAGTGGGTAGTCTTTATCACCTTCCGCCCCCTTCGGATTAACCATCGGCCCACGAATATGTCGGACACACCAGACTTGGATTTCCAATTAAGGCCGAACCGCAAACATAATGGCGGTCCGATTCCCGCCATGTCCGGGCTCTAGATCGCCGACACACCTGCACCTGCTCGAAACAAATTTATAACATGGAATTCCCCAACAAATTTACAGAGGATTTACCGCGTTAATCGGGGTACATGATATAAGTGGAGAAGGCTAATAAAATATTAAGCCAATCGGATAGATTACTCATTGATAATACATTAAGTATAGTGCTCGATGTTTTGTAATACAAATATGAAAGTAACTTAAGCATAGGTACAATACGATAACTATCATCATCACGTAAACCCAATTTGGACTCTCACACTTATCACCTCTTTCTATCCAATGTGACTATTCTCCAATTTGATACTCTGAGTAGACAAACATAATAGACGACTCAATCTCGTTAACGAATTCTTGGCTTCCCTATTCGTACGCCGTATTGGATATGTTAGACATATTTATCTTTGCTGGTTATTGTTGAGCCTTAAGGTTCACATGGTTTAGGAAATGCAGTCTCCAAATCTCGATTGATTTTGCTAGCATATTGGTACGAAACCATAAAGTTAAAATTCATATATATTTATATTGTATTTTTTTTTCATTGGCACATTTTATGGTAGTGACTTTAGAATTGCATTGTACACCGGACTCTCTTATTTTCATACTACTTGTTGTTTTTTACACGGTTTGAAAAATAGCACGGTGCTGCATTCCCCACTTTTTTTTTGTTTAAACCCAGCTAACCTGAAAATTTGAAAAGAAATATTACACACCCCTAGATATCTCAAGCAATGTTGTACCAAATGTACGTATACGGGTTCGTCTATTGTCTGAGAGTGAATTATCTTTGTTACGATTCTTAAAGTATGTTTTTTGATAAAATTAAAAAACATTTTGCTAATGAATTTTATTTTTTTATATCCATTGATTTTTATTAAAGGAAACTTATCCACGACTATTTTTTATTCGTATACTTTTTGAACGGTACTGCGTGGGACGTACATGTGACGTACATTATTTGGCAAAGTGTTGACATGTACGAATTCTGAAAAAATGGGAAAAGAGAAGAGAAAAATCTAAATAATTATGAGTTAGAAAATATGTTGCGCTATGAGGACATATTAAATGTATCAATGTAATGTTGACAACATTAAAAGGTGTAAGCTTAAAGCTGTGAACCATCTACATTCGACATAATGCGTCCACCATCTACCCGCTTTGTCCTTGGACCCGGTCCTAATTAGGCATATACCGGAGCTTTGATATTGTAAACCGTTATATTTTATTTATAACCTAAAAGCAACAGATTTATGTAAATAAAAGTAATGTTGAAGCCACATGCCATTGAAAACATTTTTCATAAAATTGCAACGATTATGGAATATATCCGAAAATAGTCCCAAAAAATAATGCTGTAAACAAAAAACATTATTATACCAACATACACCATATAATTTTCTGTGAATTTCTATTTTTGGTGTAATTCATACATATGTTAAATAAAATGTCTAACATTATTTTTTTATACTGTAATAATGTCGCAGATAAAATACAGTTTTTATTTTCGTTTTTTTATATTCAAATATTTTATAGATCCAAAAATAAAATTACAAGAAGCCAGCATTTTCTAAATTTACATTAGTATATCGACAATGTTCACTATAAAGCATGTTTATCGTAAAATATTAACTTTTTATCGATATCGTTATTTTTCAATAATTTGATTGGATTTCGCGAAATAAAAAAAACATAATGTATGTAGGTATTATGAGTAAAGAATAAAATTTACGTTATATTGATGATCTTACACTATCATATTTGTTTTATAATTTCGTTGAGCGAATTGATTACTATCGATATTACTATTTATTAAAAGACTGATGATAAATGATGTGTTTTTATCGATCCGCTTTTTTCCATTAGAAAATAAACAATCAATAAATATGAAAATTTCGAAACGTAAATACACAATATTATTATTGTGTTAATTTCATGAATCGTAAATAAATCTGATATGATGAAAAATAAGTGTAAAAATAAGTAAGTCTTGATTTTGTTCGAGTTAAGTATTTTTTTTGGTAAAGTAGGTATTTTGCAATGGTAAATATGTCAAAAAGTATCAAAATGGCGACCTCATTAAACTTGTGTTTTCAGGCTGTTTTTTAATTGCTATTAGTTATGTTTTAAATTATCGTACAGTAAATAAATTATCAAACAACGTCATAATTTTTTTTGTATAGTCGAATTAAGAATCTAGATAACTATGTTACCTGTCTGACAGTTAGCTACCTGTCATGGAGCCATATGTTTATTCCTAACTTGTACAAATCTAATCCTTAAAATATATATTTCAATGATAACATGGATGCCCAAAGTGATGTTTGTTAACTTAATCAAAACATATATCTATATATAGATTTCCTTTTCACTACCTGACACGCTCACATACCTGTTG
>JAGVSQ010001991.1:0-26465 GCA_022683975.1 Rhyacophila evoluta | reverse complement strand
GAATTATTATTTTGGAATTTTTTCTGTATCCCGTACGCAGTGGAAATATTGAACAGATACTTGGCGTAATTTTTTTTTTATTAAACTATTTTTATGAACTAATCAATTTTCCACCATTAATTTATCCCATCTTTTGCCCGTCTCCCGGTCTTAATCAGGCGTATCCTAGATATCTGAAGGCAAGCCGATCAATTTGGCAAGAATATAAAGCAGTATAAAGTACATATTCAAAACCAATCAAATTTGATGAAAAGAATAATAAAAATTACTTCTAGTAAAAATATTAATGAAAATATTTTTTTAAATTGTGAAGATGTATATGCTCAATATTTCCACTGCGTACGGGATACAGAAAAAATTCCAAAATAATAATTCAAAATATCTTCATATCAGCTTAAATGTATACATAGAGTAAGTCATCGTTTCATGGTATCAATGTAAAAAATATTCAACTTGAAATTAAGCAAGCTTTTATTAAAAAAACTTTCAAAGCTTGACTAAAAATTAGAAAAAAATTGCGTTTTTGAAAGAAATTATCTCGCTCGGCACATCGCAAAGTTTTGATATTGAGAATTATAAGTGTTCCGATACATTGTTCACCATAAAACTTTGACTTCCTTGAAACAAAACAAAAAACAATTGAAAATTGAAACTTTTACGAAAAAACTGAAACACTTAATTTGTGGATCGAGGCAATGGAGCGGGGAGTTCTGGCAGTTGTAAAGCACAACATAATTCTTGTTGTAGGACAACAAAAACCGGTAGCAGTTAATTTTGCTGCCGTGTACAACCAAGTCGCTTTTGATTAACGTTCTCACTTTTAATTTTTTCTTCTACGCCATTCGCTTCGTAAAGCTTTTCCGTGAAAAAAGCTCGCGTTCGTAGATTTCGACTACACGTAACAAATGTTGTGGTTAAATATTGCGCAACTATTGTATTTAAGTTATTATAATTTAAGTTGATTTTAATTTTTACTGTGGTTTCAATGCTTTTGAAATTCTGAAATATTTAATGGTCTAACTGAAACTAAAAGTTGTTATGTTTCTCATTATTTTTAATTTTCACGAAAAAGACAAAAAAACATTTAGAGCTTTTGGAACAAAAATGCTACATTGCAAAATGACCATCTTTTATTTCAAAATGAAGACATGTTCATGTATTTTAATTTGACATGGTTGTATTTTGATGGTGAGTTCAAAATTTAAAAGATGTTTTAACGACTTTATTTTCTTGCTTGATTAGTTTCTTAAGTAAGTTTGTTTTACATAATTATACTTTATAAAGGCAAACTATAGGATCAATTTATAAAAGAATACTATAAAAGTATACTTATAATGAGTTTTGGTATTTTTATCAGTTGGAATTATCTTAATGTCTAAATAAATTTAGAAATAATTATGATTGTAGAAATAATACACTATTAATGTTGAAGATTTTTTTCTTAATACTCAAGTGGAATTATGAAAATGCCAGAATACCGACTTCTTTGATTTATTATTTGCTTTACAAAGTTAAAAAAAAAATATGGGAAAAACCAAATTTAATATGAAACAAAAATTGTACGAATTTTTTTATATCACATATTTGGTACAACGGATTCAATGTAAATTTAATATGTAAACTTACTTTTATTACACGTAAAAAACATTATCATTTGTAGTTTAAATTAGTATAAAATATTCTAAAGCATTGAAGAATTTTTTTGTTAGATATTACTATAAAAGTGAAAAATACTAAAAAAAAAACTCGAATTTATATTAGCCTAGATATGGAACAATTCACAAATGCTTGAGTTTATTCAATAAATTACAAAAGAAAACATACAATTAGATGACTAAATATTTAAATACGGTTAACTTCATGTATATATTTAATTTTATTTTTAAAATAATCTCTATGTACTTATATATGTGTAGTTTGGAATAATGTCGGTATTGGTTTGTAAAAAGCCGTAAAAAATAGATCGTGTTCCATTATGCTTCATAATAGGGTTTTGGTTTAACGAAATATTTCTTACTATCAAAAGCTCACAAGAAAGCTCGTGTATCACAAGCTCCCGTTTCATTAAGGCGACGCGATTTAGTAAAGAAAAACGAAAACAGTTGTAAGTTGAGACGTCGATCGGTAGAGTGCAGACTGGGGCTTGGTTTATTACTACACATACACTCCTCAGAGAACCTAAAACATTGTAATTCAAGGAAACGGCCGTATTTCCTTACAGGCAATTTAGCACCCCCGGTTTCACGCCTCGGCGTTATTTCGTTTATACTTATTGCTTCAATATCTGTGACTCCTATCTTGCGCACTTCTCACTGCGACCCGCTAATTTTTTTTTCTAGGGGCTAAATTTACAAGTTAAATTAAAGCGAAGCCTTAAGTTGAACCCATATAACAGCGATAGAAATATAATTCAAGTTAATTCAGTCAAACATCACAATGTTCGTATATTTTACAATACTATACATTAAATGCTATGTTATATCTAATGCTGTGTCATTCACAGTAATGCTCATCTAGTCTTTTATGATGCTCTAATGGATGTTGTAATTTTTAATTACTATTTTATATTTGTGGAAATGTAAGGGGATATTAATATTTTTTACTTTTGTGTGTGATCTCAATCATTATGATGCAATCGATTATGCTATGTTCAATACCTTTATTTTAAGCCCAGTCATAAATAGTACTTGTTTTACAAAAAAATAGTTAAAAGTATATAAAAAATCAATTTTATTATTTCTCAATTATAATAAGTCAATACTTAGGCTAGCCAGAAGTCAGTTCCCGCAAGAAAAAATAGATTTTCAATATTTTAGAGTATTTACTAATAGCGAGATGTTTTCAACAATTATTTAACAATTAGGTTAGCCTAACCTTGTCTACAATGAAATGTTGTTTAGATACCATATCGATTGTGAATAATTTTTTGACGGTGTGATCTTTACCGGCTTATAAATTGTATAGTAATTTATAACTTATAGTCAAATATATTTTCAAACAATCATGAAAAATCCTTTTGATTCAAGATGTATTTTTATACCATATCCACTCCGAAAGTATAGTATATGAATCTCTGCAATGTAAAGACATGTTTTGACAGTTTTTTCGCGGAAATTGGTTATCAGTCAACTGTTGAACTCAATGGGCTTTCAGCCCTGTATAATATAATCGGTACATAATTAATCCATTCAATTAATAATTTAATTTTATGTTACATGGAAATTTATTCACGAAATCTCGTTTGTTATTTTAAATGGTATAATAAGATTTTGTTCGTCAAATGATATGTTGAATATATGGATCTTCATAATGTGAAAACATGTCTTGACATATTGTTTTCTATGAAAATTGGTCAAACAATTGCTGCAATGGGCATCAGGCGTTTTTGGATTCAGTTAGTAGTCGAACCGGCATTCCTTGGATGAAAACCAGTTTCAATAATGAACGATCAATAAATAATATTAATTTTAAAAGAGGTAACAACTTTAAATATCCACTACACATAGATCACGTCAGTGGCCTAGTGCCGTTGTATACCACGTGCTGAACGTGATACTTTTGAATTCATATCTCTCAAAACTAGTTGTGTAAATATAATATATTTATTCTAGATGACTTTATTAACAATTGTATTGTATTCTATTTTGGGATAAAACTTCTATTCTGAACAAAAAAACTTGAAAGTAACTCATTTGAGCCATCGATATTGACATACACATCACACATAGATGACAGAATGAGGATATCTCAACAGACATTTTTACGGTGGTTGATTCGGTTTATCTGATTGGTTATGTGTGCCACATTCGAATGCGTACGAAAAATGCGAATTTTAATATACTCGAACGTATACAAGTGTGTGAAAATGAAATCCACAACCTAACATGTGTAACGATTCACAAACGCACACGCTATCCACTGAACCATTCATTCATTGCGGGCGACATACTAATATAAGTGATAGATCCAAAAATATATTCGGTATACTTATGCCAATATAATCATTTATTTGATGTAGTATTAACACAATGTATTTTAAGATGTTATGAAAAAAGTTTGTAGTATTATAAACACACAGTTTAGAAAACGTCAAAAAAAAATATCCTGACTTAAAAAAATATACACATTATTGCTGATGCAATTTTCTGTAGCAAACTGAGTAAATTTGGAGTAAATTATTGTTGAAAATTAATAAGAGATGCTTAAGCTAAGTGTTTTTTTTTAATATAATTTGTTTTCTGACTAAAAGGTATTTAATCATTAATTTAGATGATTGATTATTATTGGAATGGCACAGTAAATGAGAGTTACCTACATTCTAAAAGTGTCTCCATTCTCGTATATCCGATTTGAGATTCATCCAATATTTTAAATTCAGAGATTGTATGTCTTTTTCAACAAACCTTAACTGCCTCAGTTTTTTTGGTCCTCCTTTTCACATTCTATTAGTAAAGGGCCTCTTAGGTGATTGGATATCTTCAATCTTTAAAATATTGCCCGCCCAAAGGAGTTGCCCTATTTCGATATGTACGACGATAAGAGAAACACTGAACCACGCTACCAATTCGTGATTTACCTTTCTTGCATAGCGCTTTTTTCGTGAATTTATTAACTCTCCGAATTGTTTTGATTTTGAAGCTTTATTTCACTAACGATTATCCATGAACCAGTATGACACTGACGAGAACTTTGCAGAGCTTTATTAAGGTATTTTTGCGAAATATATCTGAAAACTGAAGTAGCATCTATATGTCAGAAATATTTTGAAGTTTTTTCTAGACTAAATCATTAAAAAGTAATGCATTATCGTGTAGATTAAAAACCATTAAAATCACCATTCGCAATTCAATCTGGGAAGATGTGGATTCTTATCCCACATTCGTTTTTTAACTTCAAATAAAAGATATACAATATGAAAGCTTAACTAGTTGCATAATCAGGCAAACGACTGAAATATGTCTTTCAATTACGAAAGTTTCTATGGTCTTTTTTTGTAGTGGAAGTTTCTGTATTATCAATATCCATATGCGCCATTTTGAAGAACAGTGAAAAATAAATAAAACATTTACTGTAACATTGATAGTGTGTAGTTTATATTATTAAAATTTGATAACGCTATCCTCTGTTGTGATACATAAAAGTGATGAACATATTTATTTTCGTCAAAGGAAAAACACTCGTTTTTCGTAAAATGAATTTATAAAAATTGCCAACAAAAAAGCCTTTCGGGACTTCTATTTAATCTTACATTTATAACATATTTTTATGAACACTCAGCTTTAATAGGGAGAATAATAATAATTCCTGAGACACTCATCCGACGCCTAGGATTTGTATTTCTGCGTGAGTGATAGCGCCCTTGCGACGCCATATTATTTTATAAAAAATGAATCCATTTGGGGTTGCTTTATCAAGTTTTTGCGTTTATAACGTACTCATTTAACGAAGCACACTTTCTTGTCTTCTTTCTTCGTGTCTTTCTGTAATTAGTTCTTCACATCAAAATAATAGCAAAATATTTTTTTGCAACACCACTGAGAAAGTCTAAAAAAGAATTTACAAGAGTCGGCTGTCAATTAATGACTAAGCCCATTCGATATTCAGTTCTATTACTTTGGACCTAAAAAACACCCTGTCAGTGTAAGATTTGAGCCGGCAACTTCTGGCTCTGAGGGATGCACGCTAGCCTATTTTCTCTAAGTGTTAATAACACAAGCATTTATTTATCACCGCTGAGTAATCCCTGTAAGTAGAAAGCTTAATTCGTAGAAGCTTATTGCCACTTTATTTGAATAATTCAAATTTTATTTTAATTTTCGCTCAAAATTTTCTAACCGAAAAAGATTGACCAAAGATTTACCATTTTTGGTAGACTTAATAAGCATGTGATTCTAAAATTTTATGCTAAGTTCCAAGACTGATATTATTTTCTATTGAAAAATTTTGCACGGAGATTTCAAAGGCACTGAATGTTCTTACTAAAATGTAAATTTCTTTATATTAAATTGGCCAAAGTTTAAAATGTATCTGGACTGATTCGCAATAAATTTATATTAACTAGGTTAGACAATGCAATGATATTTATTTTAAATTAAAGCTTCTTTCTCTAACAACCACGTTCATGGGCCTGTACGTTTTAAAATTTATGTAAATGTATGTCTTAAATTCAAATTATCGAAAATCTCCCAGATTAGTTATTGTTATTAGTCATTGAAAGTTAAATAATATAATTTAAATGCAAGAAAATTGCAGAGTGACGACCTTCCAAGGCAGATATCATTCAGACACTTATTTCTAAAAGTCATTGTAACAAGCCACTCAGAATGCTCATTCTCTTCGCCTTTAGGACGTGACAATTTTATTCCAATAAGTGATCGACACTACCGAACACGCATACTAACGTCATTGAATACACACACGTACATTTTGGTCCTAGACTTAAGACAAAATAATTATTTATGTTGATATTTATTAAAAATATGAAAATGCAGGTCTAGTTGGCAAAAATAATCTGTCAAAACATGTCTCCATATTGCAGAGATTCATATACTCCGCCTTCGGAGAATATATTTTTAATCTGTGTAAATTCATATGCTCCAGCTAAAGAGCTTGTATGGACAGAAAAATATTCAAGATAAGATAATTTTTTTTATTTTTTAATAGCATCATTTAATTATATGGGGTTGTATGAAGAATTTATGAAGTATAAACACCTTGCAACCAGTATATTTGGAGAAATAAAATATTACATATATCCTGATTACTCACTATTCATCATAGGGTATTAATATTTAAGAAAATTCAATTATAGATTTAAAAAAGATTCGGCTTAATTTATGAGAAAGAAAAATAAACAGTACTGTACAAATAAGAAACCATGAATATAGTGAAATAATAGTTTTTCGTATTCGCTCTTCGCTCGTAGAATATATGGATATCAGATGGTGCCCGTAAAAATCTCTATCGCAGAGCTTGTATTCTCGAGCTTTCCCTGGTTCTACTGAATTTACTTTTAGTAGAACTACGTCATACGTGTATGATCTACATCATTACAGGAGGTAGTATTTAGCAGTCTTCTAAGGTTACGACATTCGCTTGGCTTGAAGAATATGCAATTTAAGTATCCGTTACATATGGCAGAGTCATAAAACATACAACGTCAATTTATATTATAGTTTGCGATACGTTTCTGATATTTTTTTATAACTAATGCATTGATATTAAGTATTAGTTTTTTGTAGCTGAATTCAAAGTTTCAGGGCCTAAATGACCATTTGAATGGAGGAAAGATCACCTTGAATAAATTTTTAAAATGGTTAGCAATTAATTTTCGTAAAATAATTTATCAAGAAAAAATTCCATTCGTTAAAATGATCTTTTTATTTTGTATATATTTATAAAGAAATCTTTAAGTATCAGTTACCGTCCAAAACATTCTAGGCCATAAGTAGAATATTTAAAAAAGTTATGTGAAAAACAAAAAATGAAAATGCTATTCAGAGTATACAATCAGAGAGGAGGTTTTAAGTTTTTCTTTGTATTATAGATTTCTGTTATAGATTCTCTTATAATAGATGTGTGATAGCTATGTATCAAATTATTTAACAATATACACTTAAAGCTTATATGTGCTCGTGCTGCCTGAAAATACCTGAAGCCAAAATCCCGTATTGCAAATAACAATATATAAAGTGAATTCAACAAATCTTCAGTCAAGAAATTTATATCCTGTTTATATACAATCTAAAAAATGATTTTGTGATAGAAAATAAATTTGTGATAGTTACTAATAATGTATATTACTAGCATTGCGGGGAATGCGGGTTCGATTCCCCATCTGTCATGCAGGACTGGATGCCTATTGGGTTGAGTAACTGTCTGACAAATAATTCTCGGGAAAAATAATCTGTCAAGATGAATGTGAAGACCATTGCGGAGATCAATATACTCCTTTTCCGGAGTGGATATCTTCACACTATGTAGATCCATATGCTCCACGTTGGGAGCGAACACGGTATATATTTAAAAAATAATGTCAGTGATATTATGAAACAGAACGTAAACTAATAAATAACCTTCATAAAATATTGAAATCATAGTTTTTAGATGTTGCAAAAATATATTCGCTAACGTGTGTGTAAATTGTATTTATAAACGCTGTATATATCTAGTGCGAAAATAAAACTTCCGTTAACAAAACGTACTGTCGACGAATACATGCCGACACGTGTCGTAAGGCTTTGAATTTTTTTTAAAGGTGCAAACAACCTCCACTTTAAAAAAGCGACAGTGATAAATATTTACTTAGCGACAGGGTTATTTATGAAGTACCAATGTTGCTGGGCCTCGTATTTTATACGGTACCTTAAAGGATTTCATGATTAATTAGCGAAACCGGGTTTAAATTTTGCCAAAAGCTTTTAATATTGTTTTATGTTTGGGGTATATTTGGTCTTCTCTTTTTTTAGAAATTGAAGTGAATTTAAAGCAATGTCGATTAGTAAAAATTATTAATTGTTGTATAACATAGATATACATTTTTCATTATGATCGCTGCAAAAGTGGAGCATATAGCCCTCTACATTACGCAATGAAGATGGCCACTGCAGAAATATTGTATAATATGTGAAGTTATACAATGTAACGACTTAAAATGATATTTTTTGGAGATTTCATCTGAATTAGTTGTCGGTTTAATACATAGGGCAACCATTCCTGCATATCTTTCTTTTGAAAAACTAAGCGCTGTGGCATTTCAACGGCAACTTTTAGACCCAAAGTAAGTACGCTTACCTTTTATTCGTCTAATTAAATACTATTTTAATATTCTTTTTTTTAACATTCAGAAAATTTATTGTGTAGTTATATGGTATACCAGTTATTGCTTTTCACTGACGGCTTAAATTTTTTAATATGCGAAAAAGTCAAATAAATAATTAAAAATAATTTTGTAGCTTAGTTTGCATACACGCACTTCAGTGCCAGAAGTTTCGGAGCTGTAGCCAAATAATTAAATAAAATTTACATAAATATGCTCAATGAGTAGATAATTTGACAATATATCTGTTTGGTAAGCAATCTGTCAAGTCTTCATGCTGCGGAAAGCCATCTTTATTATCCTTCATATTTGATGCAAATATGCTTAAAAAAGCTTTTGAAAGCACATTCTTAAAACTTCTTTATTATAAACACACGAGATGCAAAATTTATTACAAGCTTTATAATTTTTTATCAATGCTTATTATTTTGCGCTGAAAGGTTATTTAGATACGAGTATTATTTATAGAAAGCAGTGACCTCTCCAGCTCATATGTTTTTCTTTTGAACTTTATCTTAAAACCAAATGACTGAAATTTTACTAGCGATTACATATCCGCCGGATTGTCCAAATGATATTGACATTTCAATTTATTTATTTAAATATATAATATTTACGTTTTCGTCGAAGAATGTTCTATTTTTACTTGATCCATAAACATCCCATCATAATTTTCTAAAAATGTAACACTGTCCCCGAATAAGCAAATGTACTAGATAAACCTATTTCAAAGATTTTTTATATTTATTTCATTTAACTTTATTTTATGTTAGTATGATTAGTATTATTGACAAAGAATTATTTCTTTATTTAACTTGAAGCTAGATTACTTCTTGTTCGGAAAAAAATGCTCAAAAACTGATCTGAATGCAAAGTGTTCAAAGCATATAATTTAGAATTTAAAATCAATTCCCATCAAGCACCATCAGTCGAAAATATTAATTATATATTTAATAGTTTAAATTTAGAACAATTTTGTACTAAAACCATAGACCGATATTAAAAAATTAACTTTTGCGGGTTTTGAAGTTATGTAGGTAACGGTATTCAGAAAAAGATATAAAACGCTTTCAATAAATGAAAAATCATGTTAAGGTGCATGTAAAACGTTGTAAAATAAATCTCTGATATATATTGTTATAATAATTATCAGTAACGAATGAAATGAGAGAACTATTACGAGAATAAATTTGTAAAGCCTTAAGGCTCGTAAGTCATTCCACCCTCTGTGTATATTAACAAAATTCAGCACTCATCTTCATTGCTACCATATGAAAGCATTTGTCCATATATAAGTTTCGTGAATAAACGTGAGTTTGCGCACACCCAGTTGTATAATTCCGACAATAATAATAAAGCCAGCCTCCGAATTAGTGATGTTTCCTGTTCAGTAATATATCGACCATGCAGAACCGGTAGATACGTCGATAATCATTTAGCGTGGTGTTAAAGTGCATACTAACGATACAAGTTTAAATACTATACGATTATGTTTTTTATTAAATTTATAATTAATAAATTACTTTTCCTGGGTGTTTTAGTAATATTTTATGTTCTTCTACTTGAAATAGTATCATTACGCAAATCAGTATGCGACAATATAAAAGTTGCTTTGATTAAAATTTTGTTATAAAAACTAAGCAAATAACGAAATTATTGATTGTAATATATGATATACATTTTTTTCTATTTATTTTCTATCTGAATGTGCTTTTAAAGTGTTAAGTTTTAAATGTGAATATCAACAACGATTCTAGACTATATTTAATTAAAATACAATATTTAGAAAAGTTTCATCGATATATCTTTCAGTTAGCACACTATTATCAAAATTTTGATATCGATAAGTGAGTAAATACATTTTGAAAAGATTTGCCGGCCAAAATTTGGCAAATTAATGAACTCGCAAAATTATTTTGGACATTTTAAATATGAACTTTATAAATAATAAAATATATTTACTTTTTATTGTACATATACATGGTTATAAACTAACTCTTTGGTGATGGAGTCATTTAAAAGTCATACATAAATGGCAATTTCTACACAAATAATAAAAAAGTAAAAAGTATTTTTATTTTATGCAAGTAAGCTAACTTTCACAGCTTACTTAGTTATATGTATAGGATTTTAGAAACCAAAGAATAGAAGTATCGTGATTTTTCCCAAAGAGCATCTTATGATCGTAATTTATATATCCTTATTTAAAATACAACGACTTTATCAATGAGAAAAATTAATTATTTTACAGCGAGCTGGTTGTAAAAATGTCACGGCACATCATTATTCCGGATATTGCCTGAGGCCAACGCGAAATGTGTTCCGCTTTTGCAGATGGCGACACCTCACTCTAACAAGCTGACACAAACTTAGAAAGTGTTTTTTGAAGCCACACAATTTCATTCCACGACCTGCAGTTGTTTGCCACGGCGAACTGTTAGATTAAACGTGACCGAATTCATGCATTCTGCAGGCATATCTTTGTAAAATTGGCACATTTTGGGTAAATGGTTCGCAATAATGGGATTTCCTGATGAACCAAATTTGCTCAGGGAGTCAACGGAGGAGACGCAGGGAGAGGGTGGCAAAAGTGACAGAGGGGTGACCCTCCCGCCGGAGTTCGCGCTGACGGCTGAGTGCGACTTGTAAAACTCTGAAGAATGTAAGAATTTCAATTATGTAAAGCGTTTGCTCCCTCGAAAGTGTGCCCGACGACAGATAAATGGATTTTTGAAGAAAAAAAAACACGGAGTATCACTAGATGAATAAACTTTATGGCTTTTCGTTTATTCGGAATTCAGTCAATAAAGAGCAAATACACTTGAGAAAGATCTACAAAAAATGATGCAATTAATAAACATACCCCGTTAAACACTTACACCACAGAAAAAGCTTTTGGGAAACACTGTTTCAAAAGCACACAAACCTCGGTATTGTCTATTAAAGACGGATACGTAACACGTAATAATGACATTTTAAAAGCCTCAGTCTTGGTCGTGGTTACGTCAAACGAAGATGGATAGATTATTTTTTTTAATTTCATAGGAAATTCTTGCCTGCCGCTCAGTTTAAACTAATAAAGGTACATGAAATATAATACATTTATGAAAACTAATTGTGTCCCTAAACTTATTTGTATAATCTGCCATTACCGAATACATTTCATTAATTATAATATCAAGTAGACATGTACATAATAACATGTAAAAATTACAGTGTCTTAAAAAAATTACGCATGTTAATCAAGTTGACATTAATCCAATATGTCATCCGGCTTAGTCACTTTTAGTATTGAGCTAATTTCATGAGAATAACAATGAACTTAATGAATAATGTATAAATGTCTAAAGAGCAGACTGAATGCTTAAAAGGTTGAGCATTTGGCTGGCCATTAACTCGCGTCAAAAAATTCCAATGTAACTCGTCACATTGCAAAGATCTACATAAATATACACTCCATTTCTGGAATGAACATCTTCGAATTATTGGCACGTATGAACATGCCATTTTCAACGTAGATATGGATAGAATATATTATCAGAAATCACATTTTTAAAAACTGTTTGTATTTTACAATTCGCATAATAATCTAAGATACGCGTAGTTATATTCATTTTAAAGCAATTGCTATTTTGAAATCAATTTTAATCAAATTTATTAAAGCATTGATGGCATCTATCAGTTATTTTATGTAAAAGAAGTTTAATGTGTAATCATTTTTTAAACTTTTCATGTGGTAGAAAATAAATAAACAATGTAAAAAGAAATTTTAATATCGAAATAATTCGATCAATGGAGAAGTTCCGATTTTAAATAATGATTTCAATACGAAAAAGCAAGTTAGTATGAGAAATAATATAGAGTCCCTCTATTAAAGTTCTGAAAAGTTTTTGATTCCATTAAAATTAATTTTATCTTTCTTAAGTTTTGTTAGAAAGCCGTTATATTGAAACATTCATTTTACGGGGAAATATTGAGAGAAAGTTATGAACAAAGTAATAAAATAATAACTCGGTGATTTGCACTAAATTCAAAAATTTTATCTTTAAGATCTATTTTTTGTATCTCAAAATAATTTTAATTAAAGATTTTCATCATTTTGTTTCAAATCCAATGCAGATATTTGACTGCTATTGACACAATAAATTTAAATTATTGTATTTTTAAATATATATCGTCAGATGGTACTTCGCAAAGTGAGCTCACTATTCGAATAGGAACAGCTGGAGCAACCTTCAATTCTATGCGAAATATCTGAGACTCTAAGTTATACAAGATAAAAATCAAATGTTACCTATTCCTTCATGCATTTTGTCACTATAAACGAAACATAGCACCCAACAAATGCTGAAAATAACGGTATACCAACATTTGAAAACAAATGCCAGATGCGGATTCTGGGGATGCGATGGTGTGAATTTTTTCATTACGAGGAGATAAAAGAACGAGCCATACATATACTGATTACTAATAAAGTAAAATTGTGACGCTGAATCTTGCTTGGTCACATATTGCGGATACCTCAAGAGAGTTTGTCTTACCTATGATAGCCTTTGAATACTATCTTTAGAATGTACTTGACTGACTTATGGGATACAGGTGAGAGGACGCAAGAATACTGGTGACAGGAATTTTCGGAGGCAGCATGTGGTGTCCGTACGTAGAGGATATGAATAATTAGGTATATTTTCAATAAATATTTCGTTTCTTTGTAATTAACAGACAAGCTATACTCGATCAAAAATCAACTGGGGCGTAATACATTTCTCTAGTTGGCTTCGTGTTAATTATATTTAATATAACGTAAATGAGGACACGTTGTCTTTGTGGAGATATATTTAATCAGATATTCGAACGAATTAACGGATCATGGAAGAGGAATAAACTTAATAATTAAACAGTAATTGATTGATTACTGTGAAATTAAAATTTAACCACGAGCAGACAATCGATTCAGGCACACTGGATGATATTAACCTAACGTTAATTGCTTACGCGTTTTATGTACAAATTATTATTCAATCAGCTTATTTGTGATACCTTATGCTTTTCCGATGTACTGCCATTAAAATAATGGGTGCTTACATTTAGTGTATTGAGTACTGAATTCAGCGAGTAATAAATTTATTATTTATTTCGGTGTTTGACATTTGTATCGGAATCAATTATTTCAGTTCACATAATTAAGTGTTCGAACATTAACAACTAAAACAACTCGAGCACAATTCGTCTATTGAATACAATTTCTCTAAAGTATTTCAACTCTTATTTAAAACAATCCGAAACAGTACATTATGTACGGAACTATTTATAATTTTCATTTATTAATTTTGTTTCATTTCTATGTATTATATACTGCATATTACAGTAGATAATTTCATCTTGACAAGAGCTTCCATAAAAACATCTTCATCTACCTTTGTAACATTAATAAATATTATACAACCTTGAGAATTATTATTAAACGTTCTTCTTCTTTCAACACTTTTTTTTTGTTTGAACTCTCAACGCGTTATAACTCATACGTGATTCATTTATTTAAATTGTCAATGCGTATTTGAATAATTTAGTGTACATCACATATATTTTATTTAATACGACACGTGTTTCTTCTACCCATACGAATTTGGTATGTAAGTTTTATATTATAAAATAAGCGATCTTAGTGTTTTTGCTTGAATAATAATTTACCTTGTTTGAATGGATTTACTAATGATATTTTAGAATAGTTTTAAATATTTTTAACCAAATAAATATTATTTGATATAGTGTGTAATGTACTTTATCTTTTATCTAATTTTTCAACCATGTTCGCTCCTAAAGTGGAGTATATTGATTTCCACAAAATGAAGACATGTCTTGACAGATTATTTTTTGTGGCTGAGATAAAATTGGTCAGTATAATGGGCATCCAGTAGTACATTTACGGACATGTGTGGGAGTCGAAGCCGCATTCCATTGATTACGAGGCACGCACGCTAATTTTTATACTAACGGGGAGACAGACTTTAGAAAGTATATATAAGTAATATTTGATTCATTCATTTACAAAACCATACGAAAAAATGAAGTGGTAAATTTGAAGGAAAGCTGTTGACATAAAATCCGAATTGTAGGTGTTGGAGGCTTAGTTTAAATGATGTATTGTATAATTAAATGATAAGGAAAAATATTGTGGCATAAAGCGATTAAAGTGTTGTATCAAAAGCATATGTAATAATTTAAGGATATAAAAGTTCAGCAAATTGTCAGTAATGGAAATAGAAAATATGATATATAATTTTTTGAATCGTATCAAATGCAGCAAGCCAACACAATCGTGACATCATGTTCAAAGATTACAAAACCATTCAAAAATAAACTTTTGATAAAATAGTTCTCTTTAGAAATCTGGCCGGAGAATATCAAAGCGGACGATGCGAACATTCCTATCCTCTGGATAAAGTATCCATTATGAGATAAGAGTAGTCATATTCAGGGCTGGCTGAAGAAATTGAGACTTTCATATGCGTTTTATGTTCTTTTAATTACAAACAAGTTTTACAATTTTATTCGATTAAGATATTAACTATGTTAAATTATTAGATACATTAGAAATATGTTAATGTAATTAATCGGTTGATATTACAAAATATTTGGTTCCATGATAAACTACCCACCAGACAACTCCACACATATTCAACTGCGCACAAACAAACTTTAAACTGATTTCTTTTCAAAAAGACAAATTATCAAAAATTAGACATCCATCTCAAAAGCCGAAGTTTATCTGGCTCTTTTCGATGATCCCGTACAACGTGCGGCGTAAGCAACTTGTATATGTATAGCTTTATATTAATTCTGCTTATCTACTTTTTCTCCTGTATTATATGTCATAAAGTCACTTCAGTGGTCCAAATGATAACGCATACACGCTTCGATGCCAGAGGTCGCATGTTTAAATCTCACAGCTGGAAATGGACTTGTAAAAAAATCAAATACTTAACACTGATCGCATCATCAATTTAGCAATGAACCAATACCAATATTCGTCAAAATAACATATCAAGGCACAGGATGCAATTTACAATTTTGATACCTACACATTTTACGTTCAGAGTGGACACGACCTAAAAACAATTAAATTATTTGTGCATGAACTGGAAGCACCTGTTTTAATTCTACTAAGTAAGTAAATGAGATGTTTGTATTTAGTTGAATATTTATTTTTATTAAAATCATTCAAATAATATCGTATTTCTGTTGGATATATGAATTGTTTCAGCCGTAAATTACTAGGAAATTATTCTGAAATAATTAATATATTGTTACTTTGCGAAAGAATATGTGTGTGCAATTGTAGGAAAAGAAAGTTTTGTAATTATTTAAAAGAACGTATTTTGAATTTTTCAAAATCTGACAAGAAAAACGCCCGTACTTAGATATGGTACTGTAATAATTTTCCTCGGAAGGATTTCTCGTTTATCCGTCTTATTATCTGGTTTTTCATTTGAAATATTCTTTTAACGCGCTCAGAATGAGTTAAATTGTCAGAAAACCAGTTGAAAGAGATACGATCTTGACTTGATAAATGACTTGAATCATTATCAAAGCGGAGTCCTTCAAAGAATGTCTACTGTAATAATGTAAATCTCGCATTAGGGCATCAAATGGTGTCCACGTCTAATGGATGGAATTAATTCACGCGAGCCGGTTGATAAATATAAAATCCCGAACTAACGGGTTGATTAAAATAAATATTCAGCACTTAACATAGCTGTTTCTATTGTAAATCTTTATAACATTGACAATCAACTGAGAGAAGTGTCCCACCGGTAGTTGAGAGGCTAGCATCCACGCTTCGTACCCGAGAAATATGAAATCAATTCTTGCAGCTGCCGAATTTTTAGACTTTTAAGCTGATAACTGATCTCGTAAAAACTAATATCGAGCCGTATTCGGGAAAAGTTTGCATGCGTTAAATTGAATATAACATTACTATGCATACATTTTTTAATTATATAATATCGTCGTATTACTGGCAAAAGACGTTAAAGTGAAAAAGTGAGTTTTGAGATAATCGAGTTTTAATGTTTGAGTCTCTGTGTTAAATACATTTTACGACATTGTTTTAAGGTGTAAGTTATAATATTTTATATCATACCTTATAAAACTCACTTTTTCACTTTAACGTGTTTTCCCAGTAATGCGACGATATAATATTAATAAATATGTATTTTCTTTTTTCGTTTTCTTTATAAAATAATAGTATTATAAACATATTCTAAAATTTATGATTCAATGTTGAGAGAATACAATAAATATAATAATATATTATTTGTAAGACAGACACAATATTTTTGCAATAGTTGGATGATTTTTCAAATATCACTGGTCACGTTCGTTTCGAGTTTATTACACATGACAAATTCGTCATTTATAGCGGCTGTTATCATAATGAGTCAATGGTGTCATACACTTATAAAACTCGACCTTTATCCCATCTCCCACTCCTGCACCATACGTATGCCAATACATCAATCATCACACGTATGCCGTCACCGTCGTGCATAAGCCAAAACGATACATGGCGCGGGCTGTTTATTTTCTTGCCTTGTGCATCCTACAACTGTTTTACACAATTACATGTTAAGTTCAAAACAAATATAAGAAATAATGATAAAAATATGACAATACTCTATACAAAAACATATTTATGATGCAATCATTTCGCTTTTAAAATGCCATGACATGACGAATTTTGCACGGTAACGCTCGGTTACGCCATGGCTGCTGACAGATTGAAAATACTTGAGATGCTATGTTCGTGAACGACTGGGTATTGAATAAGATATATTCTTGAGTAAAATACAACAAGATGACGACTTCGTATTGTAGGAATAAAATAAAATAATTGCGGTAGAATGAAAGTAAAATTCCAAGTAGATTATGATGAGTCCGTCTAGCCTAGACAACTAAAATATATCCTGAGCCATGATGCCATAAAATACTTTTAAATAATATATTTACCATGTCTGCTCCGAAAGTCGAGTATATGAATCTCAACTGTGTGAAGATTATTTCTATTGAAATAGAGTATATTGATTGATCTCTACATTGTAAAGATTTATTTTGACAGATTTTTTTACGATAATTAGTTTTCAGCCAATTACTCAACTCATTTTTGGATTTAAAAAATCCCGTAGCTTTAAAATTCGAACCCATAACCTCCGGTCCGAAACACTCCCCCGAAATTATAGGAGTTTTATAATGAAAAAAAAACTGGCAGGTAATAAATTTACAGCTTCGAACTTCTACCGTTTTTATAATTAAAATATGTTTATTGAAATGTTTTGAAAATGGCGAACCGGTTGACAGGTCGGCGTTGAGGATGAGAAATAAACGTTTTATCCTTAAACGAAATTAATATATTACCGGCAGTAGACAATTGTGACCCAGTGAAAAAATGTCTGCCAATTAAAAAATGAATTAAACTGAGCCGGCCGTAATTAAAGTAACAATTTTGAAAATATCATTCTCGGGGGAGAGATTAAAAACGGGACGATTTCATCACACTCTACCGTAATTTCTGAGGTCGTTTTATAATATAATCATACTTCTTACTTAGAAAAGTTTCAAAGCATGAATGGAGTAATAATTTACACACTCTTGCATTAATGAATGGTGGGCTATTAACATACATAATTTGATAAAATTACAATGAAATATTACAATTTCCTTTTATACAAGTTTTCTAATTAGTATTATCACTGCTTTATCGTAGTTTCTACTTTAATCATCATCATCGTCAGCTTTTCCTCTGGATGGAATGTGCCCTAAGAGAAAAAGCAAATCCAATCCTTTGTATTATTATACACACAAATTTTGCTCAGGAAATATTAACAAAATAAAGATGTCCTAATTAAAAATATATTACAATATTGTATTTAAAAAAAAGATGTAAGTTCATTAATTAAATTTCTACAGATTTTTTTACTAGTTGAATAACGGTCAAAACTAATTATAAAATATGTAACAATTGTATATTTCTATGAAAAAAAAAGAATTTGTACTGAATAAAAAATGGCAAATTTAATCATCTGTGATTTTATTGTTTTTTATATAGAAATATAGATGATAAAAAAGCTATGCCTCCTTGAAATTTTTTCTTTAATTGAGATTTATTTTGTATATTTTTCCATATAATATAAATCTTATATTGAAGTAAGAGATTTTCATCGAGAATTCTCGAGAAAATTTGAATGTTTTTAAATATTTTTTTCGAGAAATTTTAATGGGAATTTCGAGAATTTTGGTTTTTATACTTAAATACTGGAAATTAAGCATCGATAATTTGATTTGATAAAAGAACACTGTGAAACAACATTAGCCACAGTCGTTTATTTTTTTGCCGTATTATTTTTCGTGAGTATTATTTGCAAACAACTAAAAAAATTAAAAAAGTTTTGCCTCGTATTATTTTAGTATTTAAATTAAATTAATGTGTAATATATATGCGAGAATATTAAATAAATAGCATCCCTAATTCTCGAAATTTGTAAAACTGCTAAATAAAATTGTTAATCTCGAGAATTAAAAAAAATGAGAATTCACCATCACTAAATGAAGGATTTTTTAAAATTATTGATAAAAGGTTTCGATTGTTGTCTTCTTCTACACTCTCTTTTTGTATTTCTCAGTCGGCTGTTTAATATGAAAGTATAATAACTTCAACTGAATAAATAAAAATATTCACAATAAATAAACTTTACTATGTGCGTCCGTTGTTTGTTGTTTGTGTTTGCAGTGGCGTCTAATCAGTTTAAAATATATTAGAATAGGAATTAATAGTATCAAAAATATATTATTAAATAATGAGTCGAATAGTGTTAACATAATTATATACATAAATAAAATAACTTAATAAAAATATAAATTAGTCTGTCTTTTTAAAGGGCGTCGGCAATCGTAGCAAGCGGGGGGCACTCACCCCCCATACACATATAATACATAAAAAGTTTTAATTTTTTGTGGCTCAAAGAAGATGTAGAAAATTGAACGTGCGTATTCTCAGTAATTGCACGTTTTTATCATGTTAATCTTTTGGTAAAATAGCATTGAGGTACTTCTTACTACTGTGCGAACATCATTAACGTGGTTTTTATTTCACTCTTTCAACGCCCGCTCCCCATTGCCCTCTGTAATAATAAAACGTCTGGCACGTTCGCTTCTTATGTGACTCTCTTATACTTGTTAAAAGTGGAATTACTTTTTTTTATTTTTCACTGGCCTTCCATTAGTCTTATTATACAAAAATGTTTCATTTTATATCGAAAAAATAAGGTCTACAGCTTCTTAGAACTCAATTATAAATAAAAAAAAATTAAATTAAAGAAAATACAGACGGGAATGTTTGAAAGAAAACGGATATAAAAAATACTATAAATTGTATTTTTAAATATTTATTCATTAACACACGCGTGTTTAAGTGATTTCAGGTGTTTTCTTTATAAAGTTCTTAAGAGTTAATTAAATACCACTCTTTTTTTATTCTTTTGATGATCAAGAGTTCTATAAAATCCTGTATCTTTTTCAGTCTCCTTACGTACTTTAGATATATAAACGTTCTCCATTACGATCACACTCTTTCATGATAATCAAAAGTTTGCCAAGAATCATGAAGGCTTATTCAAATCTTTGATTGTCAAAGTCTTGACGAATTCCTTTGGAAATAATAAAATCGCCCATAATTTGTTGGCATAATTTTTTCCAGCAACCTTTAATTTGAGGCTCTGTTATTTCAACCCATGAATCTCTAATTTGTTTATTGCGTTTCATATATAATACTATAGTTCTTCCAAAAATCTCTCAATGTAGACCCATCTTTATGGCCTGATTCATTATTGTCGTCATATATATTGTTTATATATTATATCGGATATTTAGCTTAATGAACTAACATCAACTTCAATTTATATTACAAACTAAGTTTTCACAAAGAAGCAATGTCGGTTTTTAGAAGATTTATGTCCGGGAGCAACTGATTCTTCCTTCGATAAGAATTTACATTAGGCATTTAAGACGAAAATCTTCAATAATAATATTTTTTCAATGTGCGAACTAGCAAAAGTTGAGGACAACCTGTATATATTTTTCAAATTATGTAAGTTTTAGTAAATTTTTAATTAATGTTATTTAAAAAGAAGAAGCTTTTTAAAGCTTGCCATAGCTTTTCTTATTTCACACCGGTCGACTATTGCAAAACACGTTTATATTCGTGGAATTACATACAATAAGGATTTTTTTTATTTTGAAAAGGAATCAAATGAAAATATATATTACTTATCACGAAGTTTATGAGCAAATTATTAATTATACATTGTCCAATATATTTTAAAAACCTTTTTATAAAGCACAATGACACTTTAAATAAAATATTACGTTCGTTACAAATCAACCGCAATGTGGTAGACGAGAAAAGATAAACCTGGCGGTTTTTTCTTACTTGGTTTTTTGACCTATTGTTCACATTTATTATGTATATATGTAAATTATTTTAATAAAACGAATAAGTTGATTATTTTATGTAATTAATATAATTATCTATACGGCACGTAGTTTGTTCATTTTATGTGTCTCACGTAGATCATTTCCTGTTTGGGAATATATAGCGTTTATATTTTTAATATTACGATAAATTTGTGTTAATAACAATGTTGAAACACGTGTCGGAACAAATAATTACCATATTTTTGGTTAGTTGTGCTAGGAAATAAAAATAATTGTATGAAATTGGCAACATTAAGTTCTTATTTTCTCTGTGGTTTTAGGTATCAAATTATTTATCGACTCTTATCTTCACAGCCTTGTGCGAATTATGTATGACACGTGTGTAATTTTTACCAACTAATAAAAAAAGAAATTATAAAAATTACACAAAAAATAACACGAGAAAAATAAAATAATGTATCTGATGGTATATCGATCCTGTTTAGGCAAAAGGCATTAAGCCTTAGTTATTTGGAAAGTGTTTTTATTTTTAAAATCAGAAAGTAAGCAGCTAACTACACGTTCTGTCAAAAGGAATCAAGCCACAGATGCCGAATGATTGTATAAATTCAGTTTTAAAATTTGAAAAAGTAGGAGTTACCAAATTTAAGTGCAGACAAATAGAATCAAAGTCCATTCACGGCATTATCGTTCTGTGAGGGATAATGCCTTTTGCCTAAACAGGATCGATAGTAAAAAGTATATTTTAAGGCAATTATTTCTGGAATCATTTTGTCAATATGAATTATGAAGAGAAATAAAACCGTAGCCACTTGATTTAAATGTAATGTGTTTATTTGCAAATAATTAAATTAAATAAGATAAAATCTATTTTAAAAACAAATAAATTGAAGAAGAGCTTAGGTTAGGATAGGGGTAAACACCCTGCGTATATGTATTTAAAAAAGATATCTTAAAAAGAATTGAATATTAAAATATTTTACTTCTAAGTATTGTTTTGATGATTAAAAAAATACAAAACGATTAATTGTTCGATAAACATTTGGGTCAGCGCAAATACAAAAGTGTCTCCACTGTTTTGCAATCAAAAATCTTTTTATTTTTCATATTTTCGATTCGTAATAATTCTAAAAAAGCCGTATCAATAAGCCGATTCGAATTTTACGCGTAGAAATATATATTTTCCCAGCTGTTTATGATTACGCGGAAGCATAAAAAAACATTGCGCTCCGACCTTATGAATCGGCGGGAAATGTTTTTTCTGAGCGAAAATTTTCAAATAAATAAAATGTCACATCAAACTACAGCTTTGGGTGTGTTTTTTTTAAAGAAACATTGCGTTTTATACGCCATTGTTTTTGGCTTCAAACAAAACCCCCTACAATGTCGAGGATTTTGTTCTATAATAGAGTACTCCATCATAAGAAAAGTTTTTTCCTTTGTAAATCTTTAAACTCGTGGAAGCTAATATAAAAGAAAAACAACAAAACACATTTAAAATATTGTTTCATTGACATATTTTTTTATTCTTTTGATTAAATCAGCACTGAATAAATAAATTGTATTTACACCTGAAATTTCAAACGGAGAAAATTGAATTCAAGAGAGTATACCTAAACAATATGTATTATATAACGCCATTTCCTTTGATTATCGTATATCAAAATAACGTGCATCTTATAACAATTGTTTATTTAGTCAATTAAATTAATTGTTCAAAATGATTGTATTCTCAGTAACGTGAACAACTTAAATTTCTTTATAATGAAGTAAAAACATTTTTTGAATCGTAGAATCATCCATACAAAATAAACTTAACTAAGCCGTGCGATAAAAAAGTACTCGTGGTCATCCGTTAAAACATGTTTGTCTCCTTGACATTGTTAAGCGATAAACCTTCTCAAGATATTGCATTTAATTTTACCATATTCGATATAACAAAGTTTTAGCGTAGATATAAATTGTTTCTCATTCTAAAAAAACTCACCATATACAGATTTGATTTGTATATATATATCATCTGTAAGTACAAATACTGAGTTTTCTTCATTTGTTCCTTAGACATATTACGATTTCGTCATCAGTCAAAGTTCATGCATGAAATCTTAAATAAAACATCGATAATGATATATATTTGTTATACACACATTTCGTCTCCCCGATAGCCAAGACGTTAGCGTGTGTGCCTTGCACTATACGGTTGAAACATTGTGTGGTTGTATAAATATAATAGATGTCTATTTATTTTTAAATCGAAGTCTTGCTATAATATCAGATGGAAATAATTAGTGTTTGAAATTTAGAATTTTCCAGTCAAAGAGATGCAAATAGCATGATTTGATTTGTCAAACAAATCATTCGTATGCAAATTAACCGTCGAAATTTGATAACATAATTTTTAAAATGTGATGTAAAATTAATATCGTTAATAAAACGCTACAGTTAACGAGCTATTTTAAAACACTCGCTCTATCGGCACGAAATTATTATCGAGTGACAATCACAAATTGAATATTTTACCATGCCCAATCAAAATCAAAAATTGTTTTGACAGAGTAATTACGAAACAGCTAAAAACCAAATAAACATAATAAAGTTTGCGTAACATTTATATTGAATTATTAAAAATAAACGAGAAATAAGTAGATCGTCGACGATGTGAACCATTACAATGTAGTTTGTATTGTAAGTTAATAAAAGTCTACCAGGGTACATGTGGCATTGGCATTTTACTCTGTCGGTTGTTTGTATAAATAAAAGTAGGTTTTTAATACACAGTTATAAATAAATACTAGAGACAAAAGTATTTTATTAATTATTATTACAATAGTGGTTCAGACTGAGAGAGATTACAAATATAGCTGCTATTTTTAAATGTTTTGTTTAGCTTCACTTGTAAACCGGGTTCACGATTTTATTATCGCTATTCCTATCTAACAAATGCTATTATTTATAGTAATGTTTTACTTTATTTTTAATATTATCTTTTATTAGTGTTTTATGGACTTTACAAGCCACCATTTTATGACGATTAGATATTTTTGAAATATGGTCCTTAATGCTATACATCACAAAGCTTGTCTGTTCGTTGATCATATACTACCTTGATTAAACAGTCAGAAGAATGATAGCCAACAAACAAAATCGATTTATATTAACGAGGAAAGGGGTACAATAATCGAGGTTTTTATCTGTTAAAGTAAATAATATTTTTAATTAATTTTTATTGAATAATTTATTTGACAATATTTATAGATGGGGACTGATTTATATATTTCCATTTAATTTTATATAAAAAAGATTCTCCTAGACAAACGTTCTGTATTTTATTTACTCTGTCTAGATCTAGAACTAAGCTTTTGAATAGAAACCCCTCAGATGTCAGTCTGACAAAATTTCTTTGAGACAGCAAACAACGAATACAAAAATTTACTTGACAAAACAAAATATATGAGCATGGTTTTAATTTATATATTATCTGAACATATGAATTATTATAATTTTAAAATATAACAGGTTATATTAAATAATGTTATTTAATACAGTGGGAGTCTCTTATTGTGATCCACATGAGATGTTTAACTTTTGATAAACAATAACCGGCTGATATCATTAAGCAGAAAATAAAGAAAAAAAATATATTACTGAAAGAAATTTACTACAGATTAATAACAACTGGTTATTTTTATCCAAAGCCATATATTTTGTCAACAAAATTTTCAAAATCATGAATTGTCTGTCATTTGTTTGAATTTATTGACTCCTAAATATACACTCAAATTCATAGTGGATTTCAAGTTATTTATAGATTATATGATTAGAGAACTCCTGTATAGTGGCATTTATAATTATTATCAAAGTTGATAACAATGCCCGAAATTCGACAATAATAACCGAATTATCTTTAAGTAATTTGATGTAATGTAGTTAGATACCAACTGATTACGATAAAGATAGCCCATCGATAAATAGCATTAGCCGTGACTGCAATATCCGGCTTGTATTGTAATTTAAATGAATGGTCAAAGTTAAAAATACCACAAACCTAACCTAACCTAACCCAAACCTAACCTAACCTAACCTAACTTAACCTCTTCTATCCTAACCTTACGTTACATTACCTAACTTGACACTGATCTAATAAATATTATAATTACATGTTGCATTATCTCCCTGGTAGCGAAGAAGTTAGTATGCTTGCACCTGAAGGATGCGGGTTTGATTGTCACATATACTAAATTTTTTTAAATCCAAAAATGGACGGCTCGATGCCCATTGGCTTGAGTGATTGTTTTAAAACTTATTCACGTGTAAAATACTAGTCATATTTTGTAGCGAACATCAACATACTGTCTAGATCCGCATGGTTCATTTACGGAGCGGACATGGTGAAAATAAAAATAATATATACACATACAATTAAAATCGATTTGATCTATCCACATTGTAAATGGAATATCACGTGAAGAGTTAATGTCCTGAAGAGTTTTAAAACGGGGCTCTTGATGAGGTATTTAAAACCAAAATTTTCCGAATGGGGTTCGTTTTACTGTCTGTACCTATAGTAATTTATTAAAGAAGTAAATTAATTTTTAATTTCTAAGTCGAAAATTCGAAACAAGTATAAGTATGAATTAATATATATAAATATAAGAAATTGCGAAACAAACTTATTATTAAGCGTAATTAATGTTACCGTTTTATTGTGGTATATTGTTTTATTACAATTATACCATTTAATTAATAGCATGTTGTATTCGGAAGATATATTACAGGGACATGACAATTTAATTCACTTTAAGTGTACTATCTCACCGCAGATATTCTCGAAATCAACCAAAGTGGAGAAATCATTTATTTTCCGACTGATATGTCACTATCGCGGTTAGCCCCAATGGAAAGTGAAATTTACGACTATATATCGGAGAAACCTCACGCAATATTACATTGAATAGGAACATGGCCATAGATGTGAATCGATATTCATTCAATAATATTCACTTTAAATCTATTTCGTACGAGATTTATCTGATTTTGAATATATTTTGCATTAAAATCGGAAAAAATTACATTTTATTGAATGAAAAGTTAGTTGTAATTTCAAATAAAATAATTAATATTTTTGACTGATGGTGCTTGATGGAAATTGATTTTAAAT
>JAGVSQ010001990.1:0-26469 GCA_022683975.1 Rhyacophila evoluta | reverse complement strand
AACGTAATTTACTCGCCATACAAATAAATATGCTTTTTTAAAGAGATTTATAAGTATCAAAAATAATTTAATAATGTTTTCTGGAAAAATCTTGAGTTTAGAGTTTAGACAGTAAATTCAATGGCTTCTTTGCGTTAAGATCCACTCGCATACATCAGTATTTAAAATTTGGATTCAGACACGAAAAAAGAAACAAACAAACTCATTTTAAATATAACAAGTATTAAGAAAATTGAATTTTTGTTATGATCGATCAAGAGTTAGTAAAGGTGGAACGATACAGTATGTACTTAATCTGTGTATTTAGGAGTGGCCGATAAAAACCATCTACTATGAATGTTGCTTTCTTATTGAAAGTCAACACAGTTTTTAGAGCAAAGGTCAACACACCAAGTATTGGACAGTGGCCAAATTTTAGAGAGATCACTACAACATTTAACAGTATGCATTTATGGAACAATGACAGTCTACTTTTGAAATTGGACTGAATTTTGTTTTAAAATATTTGAATGTAGAACAGAATAAATAGTGACTCACGTACGACTTTGACGTTTAAATAATTCATTAAATTGTAGCTAAAACTACAGCGAAACGAGTACATTTTCTGTCATTATAAAATAAAACATTCAATAAATACGGCGTAAGTATTCAACACACCATTACACGTATAAAATAACGCCTTATTTTTTATTAAAATATCTGCTTGGAAAACATGTGTAACAACTTAACGGAGAATTAAAATATAACCTCTCTAAACATTTTTCATAATGGGAGGTTTTCGCGAAGTATGCCGATAGGGATAATGCAATAACCTTTTTTTTCATAAAGCAACCCGGAAATGAAAAAATGTGCGAAGAAAATTTTGTGAAGAGTGAATAAAAATCCTCTTATAATAAAAAACTGATGTTTTTTAATCCGCAAAAGGTATTTATAAGAGTGTTGTCGGTATTGTATTTTACAATTTTGTTCCCAATTATTAATCTTAAATATTATATACTATGAATATTCTTCAGACAAATTTAACCATCCAATTTCGGAGAATCCATAGAACTTTAGAGATACTTTATATTTCCGAAGGCTAAAGAGGTAACAATAAAGAGTTTTTGCGGAAGCCCAAGCTCGAAGAGTATGAGTATTAAATAGGATGTCGGAAGGTTTTCACCATACAGAGGATTAATAACAGCTGACGACGATGATATTTTTTAATTATAGTATATTTTTACTGCTTGCTAATGATACACGTATCAAAATGACATAAATATCTAAACAAACGAATGAACAAAAGAATTTTATTTGACATCGAGTTTTTAATAGCTTTTCATTTTCAAAAAAAAAAAACATTAAACGATATTAAAATAATTATATTTACAAACGGAATAATGTTTTATTCTGTATGTAATCAGACACTGATTAATGTTATTTCAGCTATTATATTCATGAGAATATTTTATTTGTGCGGCCGTTCACAAAAACAAAAGGAATTATTTCAACTCGTCTAAAGAGATTTTTTTAAATAATTCCCTTAGAATGATATAAAAGCGAATGGCAACACAATAACAAAATTTCAAACATTCAATGTTTGAAATTCCATAATTCAAAGCGGCACACAAAAACAGAAGTGCCAACATAAAAAAGAGTAGAGAGAGATGAAAATATCAAATCGCATGCGGCCGGTTCACAGTTCAGCGGGCTAACGAACGTCGCGCCACGAATGGGGAGAGCGGGGAGAAAATAGCGGGAAATTCCAATCACCATAGACGAAAAAGATTGGTGCAACATAACGTAGTTCATAGAAAAAGGCGAAAACGATTAAAACTCGTGAATATTTATCGGTTCACAGCGACCAGCATTCGGATTAATTTAGTCTTCGTGAAAATTATTCAGCCGTTTGAATTGTAAAACAGCGTGTAAATAAATATACGCTTTTTAATGAGAGACATTTAAAACAGATCCCATGGATAAATAATAAAACAGTTAACGGCAATTTTAATCGAGAAGATTCTGTCAAAAGTAATAAATATTACATATAATATTATATTCTCGTTACAAAATACATGCCTTTAAAATTTTAAATTTTACAGTGTAGTACTGTCCACGTAATAAAGATATTTTATGCCCCACGGTGTATTAGAACACATGTGTCACATTTTAACCCCACTTTTAGGCTTTACTATCGACAATTAAATTTTACTGCTTTAAATATGAAGTTCGAAAGTTATTTCATTCCTCTAAGCGGTGTCGCCAACTTATTTCAGCGAAATTGGACCGTGTGCATTTATTTATGAAACGTTTAATAAACATTAGAGAAACATATTTGAAGTTTTAACCAAATAATCGAAAGTGAAAATTTTTATAGTTTGCTTAAAAGGTGAACTCAGGCAATAATTATCATTTTTAAAATAAGAATATCAATTTTGAGGCCATACTTAATACACATTGACATGACATTAGTACCAATAATAAGATGAATGATAATCAGCTGGTATCCCACCCGTCAAAAGAAAAAATCAGGATTCATTTCCTCCAAAGGCATCCGTCATACAAACCCCAGGCAATTCCAATACTGCTGCATGACATTTGACATAACAGGCAGATACCCCGTCCGTTCTTTTATCTGAGTTCCTCGCAAAGTCAGACCACCTCACTCCCAGTACTAAACGCAGGCATCTATTTTTAAATCTCAATACATTATCTAAGTATATGTTATCGTTAGCAAAATGAATACCCTAAATAAAAGTTGATATTGATATTTAAAAAATTGTTAAATTCGTGTTTGACTGTGCATATAGAATAAAGATATTTCCGAAGGAACGTTGAATTAAATATTAGTGGATGATATTCAGTTTTGTATGAATTATTTTTCAGCCCAGCTGCCGTATCGGAAAAACGTTAAAAGGTTTTTGAAATATAGCCATGTAGATAATGTCGTATAAAAAAGAGACACTTAAAATATTCGAGAGTAAATTCGAATCGCTCTATCCATATGAAATCTATACGTTGGTTATAGTATGAAATCATGCAGAGCCGGCCGACTGTACGCTATGAAATCTATGCAAATACCAATGAGGGGATGGGGATTTTGGGCGGACGTGAGGCAATGTCCGAATGAGCTTAAAGGGGATAAATCGGACATGTATCTATCTATGCAGGGCGCAGGGGCGAATCAGCGATTATAATCTATAATGGCTTATGGATTTTTTAAAACATATACAAGGATTTGTTTCTGTAATGCCTTTGTCAATATAATCTCTTGCATAAAAAACATTACAAATGATCGTATATCTATATAACTAAGCAAAATATTCATACATCACAGTCCGAATTTTAATGTTTTTGCAAAGTTTTTGATATTTTAAATGATTTTATGAATGGTTTTCTATCGGATCTCATTTTTTAAATTCTTTCTAAATGTGTATTCTTTATCTCATTGACGCAAAGAAATTGTGTTTGTATACTGTCTCGGTACAATATATACCGATAATGAGAATCATTGAGAATTTCGTACACTGTTTTCAGCCAAACATTAAATCTATTGGGTGTGTATCACTCATGACAAAGCAGTACCTCGTATAACACACGACACAAATTTTACAGAAGATGAAAAAAACTATCCTTAATTAGTCACCATTACATCAAAGTCCATATGTTATCTTACTATTAAATAAACTGTAGACATTAAAACTATTCGGAATTTGATTTAATGATATTAACTGTAGATAATCTTTTAATCTCTGGTTTATTTTTGTGTGGTATACGAGATATTGCTTTGGGTTGGGCGACTATCTCTCTTTGTATTTTACACTATAACACTTTTTCTTAATTAATCATATCGAAAACTGTATACCAAATATTTTAAAACTATCCACATTTCATTGGTGTAGATATTTCCGACTGAAAAATCATTTAACCAGCAAAATATTTATTTAATATGATAATTTCAGTTTTTTATCGATTGAAAATGCTGTATCAACAAATATTAAATTTATAATAATCAAGTACTTACTGCGTAATTATTACGTTAATAAAAAAAATGGCTTCGTTTTTAACGACATCTGGTGTCACCAAGTAGAAATAAATTTTATTTATTGCCATATCTATAAAAATGACAGTAACCACACATTACATAATATAAATATACTCAAGTTCTTGTTAGGTATGACGTTAATGATTTCCACAATAGTTTTCCTCGGTAATTCGATTATTGTGTCTGTATATCGTTGTTTTTTTACGGCAGGAGTGAATACTTACAGAAAAAAAGATATCCCAGATGCGATACTGTTACAAGAATTACTCGTCTCACAGATTGGATATAAATCTGGCTGCCATTTGGGAAATGGAGGAAGGCTAGCATGCAATTAACTTTGTATTTGGACTCTGAAGATTCGATTTCTGAGAACGTCCGCGGAATATTAAGTGAAGAGCGGAAACTGCAGAGTATGGAGTGCTAAATTGCAATGATCTATTACCAATACCTAAATCTATGCGCGCAGTTACAGAAAGACATTGTACCGAAAACATACCTCCTAATTTATTGTATCTCGTGAATAAAACATATTTGTATCGTTCTACATTACATTTTAAATAAATCGGAAGTACTTCCGATTCGTAAAATTCATATAAATTATATATTTTGACCGTTTCGACAAAAAATTAAATATATTTAGCGAACACGACATACTATTTTGTAACAACAACATGTAAAAAACACATACACCCACAATCCATTTGCATTACAGATACTGTTAATCCAAGACGATAATTAGGATTGAAGCAGGCTACACATTAATCAGTCCGCGTCAACAATTGGGGACACTCTGATAGATAGGCTCATGATCACTAGCGGCTCGCGTATAAGCACTGTAGAACTGCAGCACCCCCTATTTCTACTTGATATTATCGATAACATTTAATATAATGAATCCTTTTGTTCTTTAATTCTTTCTTTATACTTGCGCAATATATAATCCTCAAGCTTAATGTCATTAGCCACCGCCAGTTTATGAAAAAGATACGAAAATATATGTATGGAACTGTGCACTTCACAGTTCCAGCGGCATGGTGTTTGACTGTTGTGCGCATGCGCACATTGGATGCTGCTCGCGAGGCTGCGATGGAGAAAGAGCACTGTCGCTTCCGAAGTAGCGACCGCGGCGTGCTGATGAAAGGTAGTTTTCTTTTATCCGCGTGTGTTATGCTTAAAAACAGTGTACCATATTTTTTAATATGGTAAGTGTAGAATTAGACTGTTATTCTGTTTACATCTATTCTATTTGATTATTTTAGTATTTTATCAGCTTTTGGAATACATTTTCTTTTTATACGTGTTCTGTTCATGTTACAATATGTCATGTTCACGTGTGGCCTTTCTGAATCCTAGTCATCAGTTTTAGATTGACAATACCCGGACTGTGGTATACGGCTATTATAAGGCTTTGAGGCAAAACTGAAGATTTAATATAATGACATAATAACAGTTTCAGTAAAAAAAGGATTTTATTAATTAAAAAATAAAATTATCATCGTTACAGGCTTGAAGACCATTCGAAAAACCAAACGAGTTGCTTGAATCGCTGACAATGTTTTGAAAGCTCGGACAAAAGCTACTTTTTAAGGAGAGCCAAAAAAGAAATGGCGCTTTTGTTTTGATCATTAACCGAAACTTGCCGCAATTAGAAGGGCAGCTTTTAAGCTCCGTGAGTGAATAACATGCTAATGAACTAGGCCGTTTTGCACTAAAGTCCAACATAGGAATAATTAAACTTTCACCACATCTTCTGGTTAATGGACCTATGATCCTTTTAGCCACATATCTGATTTTATTTAGAAGTTAGAAAACTAAATATTAATACTATTATACTTTCCCCAAAATTATATGCTATTTAAAATATTGGAATTAATATAATTGTAAAATAGCTCCAAGTGTCGAGTTAAAATACATAATATAGTTACATAATATAAAAGAAGTGCAAAAAATAAAAATACAATATATGCGTAAACATAGGAGCGACATTTCAAGGCAGATAGCACTGATACGCTTAGGCATTGTGACAATCAGCTTAGAATGCTCACTTTGTTCATGTCTGAGAAGTAATGAGATTGTTGAATTGGGCTGCCGAACACATATACTAACGTCATCCAATAAACACATACACATATCGATCTTACATTTAATACAAAAGAATTATGTATGCATAAATTTATCAATGTTTTTATTTCGCAATCATATCGCAATCATAAAAGTTTTTATGAGTAATATTTTACATAAAGTATGCAGACCTTGCAATCAGTAAAATTGAAGAAATAAAATAATGTGGTCACTCACTATCAATCACATGGCATTGAGAGTCAAAATTTTATCTTCACGGTACATTTTTATGATCATCAACATTTCGATTAAAAATTATTAATCAATTTAACTAATAACATAAAATCAATCAAATTGGATATGCCGATTTGTAAACAATGCTCTTCTTTTTCTAAACAAGGAACAAAATAAACTAAAAAGTTAAAACAAATCGATAAGAATGTGATAGCATCGCCACATGTGGCCGCTATCATTTCGCAATCAAATAACCACTTGAGAACAAATTTGATCCCATAGGATTGATTTATGTCACATTTTATATGTATATTCTGTAAATAGCTATATAAATAGTCTTTCGCTTTTTAGAAATCCCAATAATTATAGAATTATTTAAAGCACTTTAAAAACGGCTAAAAGTTTAAAATTTGCATGTTATAAATTACAGATGGTTCAAAAAACTCTTGACACAAGGGCGCCTCATACCCACGGCGCGTTACCGTTTCCAACTAAAATTCGTAAATTTAAAAACAGACGTGTCATTCGATTGTCGTTATTTTCGACATAAATGAAAACTATTACAACGAATAGATCACGTAACAAGGACTAAGGATTAGGTGTAATAACAGATTATATAAATACATCCAACAGCAAAAGGTTCATAAATTTATGAGTATTTAGTGTAGGTATTTCTACATTGCTTTAGAAATCTTTTATCTCAATAAGGAGCTATATATAACAATGTTCTGTAGTTAATGTTTTAACTCCGTGGTCGCAACACTGTTTCCGCTTTTTAATTAAGTAAATCAGCATTGTTAGTGTTGTTTAGCGGGAGAATCCGGCAAAATTTTTGCATGTTGAAGACGGGACGACAACACGTAACTTTTGCGAATCTCATTATTTTTGTGTCGCAATTTATACGGGGGCCCCAACCTCTGGGGTGATACGACATTAGAGCCCACAACAGATAAATGCGGCACATTTATTTACTGCGCGTTATTGTCCGCTTTGCATCTGACAAAATAAATATTTAGCCTCATTTTGTCATTACCTGCAGCAGTTAAGATTGCGTTTGGAGAATTGTAATTTCGCCTCGTTATACCAGCAATTTTTACTGCAACGGTTAAGCAATTTATTATACAAAGTTATAAATCAACGTGGTTGAGTTGTTAAGCGTGCACGCTTCACAAACCACTAAGCACCGGAGGTCGCGTGTTTAAGTCATGTAGGCATATCAAAAATTGAAAATTAATGCAACCCATCAAAGTCATTCAAAAGAACCTTTCAAACTAATTATATACATTGCAAAAATCTCTTCTGTCTTAACTTTCATAGATGTTATCCGATACATTTATTTTAACCACACTATGCTTTAATTCATTAATCTTTTAGAACAACACACAGGGCCATATTGTGATAATGGTCAGATTGTGCACCGCGCGAGAGAGCTAGGATATAGTGGGCGCAAGAAGAAGAAGAAGAAAAGAATTATGAAATAAATTAGACAGTATTTATATTTATGTGCATTGATATTATATTATACTTGCATAATTACAACCAGTATATTAAAAAATGTATATAATATACGAAAAAGACATGAAAATTAAATATGTACAAGTTATAATTCCATACAATTTTCATTCAGTAATATATTTGTGTATATAATACTGTTCATCTTCACAATAGATGTTACGTTAACTATAAGCTAATTCAAGATATTGTCTACTCGGTAGCCGAGAGATTAGCGTGCGCGCTTTGGACTCAAAGATTTCGAGGTTCGTTTCTCTCAGCCGATGGATTTTAAAATAATAAAAGATGCAGGACCGGATAAGCGATGAATTAAGGAATTGGGTAACAATCAATACGAGTAAAAAAGGAACGGAGACTTTATAGTAAGCTGTGTAACAGCATTATTGTAGTGAATAAACATTATTTGCATGAATTATTAATATGAATTGGTTAAAATTATATGTATTGTACTTCAATCGAGTTTAACAATGTGTTCAGATAATACAATTTTATTTCTCTGAAACACATCTGAATCGTAAATCAGTTATCTGTCAAACGTAATTAATATGCCCAGTAATACAATTCGGTCGCAAACCTTGCAAAGTGTATGATTTATTTGGCCATTAACCTTTCTATATCAGATGCGGTCAATTTAATAAATTGCGGTCGACTAAAATATTGGCTTTATTAAGGGTGCAAATGACACGTAATCTAATTGATAAATGATACCTGTAGGCCTGGCGCAAAATTCGATACGCTGTAACGTCCGTATTAACGTAATAAGAGAAACCCCTCTGTAGTTCCGAACTCAACCACGAACGGCGCTGCGTGCTAATAATAACCAATAACCAATCAAAAGTGATCACTTTAACAATAGTAGTAAAATCGTTCGAATGATTATTTTTCTTCCACTTTCAAACTGTTATCTGAGTTTAACTAAAGGAATACGTCGACTTATAATACTGAATTCATTTCTGACTTTTTTATCGTTTCTTATTATAAATATTTTTGCTACAACTGAAAGCAAGTATTTCTAAATCAATATTATATAAACATTTTAACTGCTGTGATGCTTTTCAAAATTCTAGCGGGAATTGCTACGTACTTAAATTTTTTATTTATTTTGAATAAACAAATATCATTTTGTTAGATTGTTCTTTTCTCAAAATTTAAATCAGAATACAGTATTTGTGGATTGATTCTTTTTGATAAAATACGTATTTAGTTGTATATATTATGATTCTAAAAATAAATGTTCTTTAAATACTTAACTAAGAGTTAATGCCTTTTGCCTAAACAGGGTCGATATTACTATGTTATCTAATATGATTATTACTATAACCAGGTGTCAATAAAATATAACGAGAAATCAAATAGACTGACTGCTTGAAGCGAAAACGAAATTCAACAAAATAAATAAAATATGATAAATTTACTACAATTCTTAGTTGCACGTATGCATTTCGTTACACGAATACAATAAAAATGAATTTATATTCGTATATTTTTTTTCATTTGGATTGAAAAACTTATTTCATTTATTTTCTTAGATGTTGAAAATATTACAAATTTTTAATTTAGAGCATTAACAAAAGAACATTTATAAATGAAGTATAGGTTGAAATATAACATAAGAAAGAAAATAATGATGTGTATAATGGTGTGTGAGACAGATCATGTTCTAAAATTTATACAATATAATTCATATAAACTCACTCTTAGGTGGAAGATATAAATAACCGAGGCAACTCGTTAAACATCACCATTGCTCTCCACGTTAGCATGATGAGTACTGGCAGATTAATTCTACATTTATGAATAAAAAAGAACCATTTTATTTGAGGTTTACCCTTAAATATAAAAGAGGCCTTTGACGTCTCTGTAAAGTTTTGCGCCATAGTTGTGTGACTTAATAATAGTACAATAACAAAAACGATTTCAGAATTTTCTTTCAGAAATAGTTAAACCCGAAATGGTATAATAAAAATATATTTGAAGGACCACAATTATTTAGTATCGAAGAAGGACACGTAAGGGTAATATGCCATTTTAACATTGTAGTTCAACTCGTATAAATAGGTTACCCAAGACGCAATAATAACAATGGCCTGAATTGTAAAGACTCGCTCCATTAAATTTAATAATATAATAACCCGATATCAATCTCTGCGTGTTCCCGATCAAACAACAACAGACTTTCTTACCTTTGATATGTGAAAGGTATTGTTGGGACGTGAGCGAGAGCTTTCACATTGCAGAGGGGGTATTTTTATACCTGCGGAAGCTTATAGATCCTAAATTACAAGACACCGACACCTGGTGCCTTCCGTCAAAACAATTCAGCCGAAAATTCCAAAGGGTATTGTGTTCTTTCGTTTCGAAACTCTATTGAATTTGTTCTTGCGAGCAAGAAACGGGGAGCACCCTGTGAGATTCTGCAAGGACGGGAACAAAGAAAAGACAGACATCGCAGAGTTGCGGGTGAAAATCGATATTTAGGGACGCCCGAGACGGACAAACGTCAGCTCCGATTTGAAACAAAAACGCACTCGATATAATGACCATTCGTTCGCTTAATAATATATGACAGATAATTAATTTTGTCCGCTATTTCTTGCTGCAAAACCATTCAACACTTTCAAATGATGCGTCAGATAAATTTATTACATATTTAAACAACAGCAGTATATATTTGGAATAATTGCAATGATACGAATGAATTGTTTATTTATAATATCATTGTGACTGTGAGAACAAACGAACAGCCACTGATGGCGTAGTTTGTTGTTTGTCTCATAATATTTTTCTGCACCGAATGAACATTTTTTTTTATAAAATTAAGCACGAACTTCATACTTAAGTAACTAACCTACATTGAGGTGTGGCACAGTGGTAATAATAAATTACAAAAATAGTTTATGCAGTTAAAAACAGTTTAATGATAGATAGATGTGATTGATTGGTTTTCAAAAAATCTGAATCTTAGTGACAAATGCTGTTATTCATAATTATTTTTGACAGATGAAAGTCTGTTCACGTGGCTGAATATATATTACAGTATACGCCATGTTTAAAAAAAAAGACGCCATATATTGATGTCGAAACGAAAAACACGTCTCGTAAATACTCAAATAACAATCCATCTTTGGCGATTTACAAATAAAAATAACTGTCCGGCTTAAAAAAAATCAATCCTTTGGCTCCTGTTTTCCAAAAAAAAAATCATAGTAGCCAGTGTTGTTATTTATAATCATTGTTGATAAAAAAAGTATTGCATTGTTTTTAAATAATCTTACAGTGTATATTCTAATTAAAATTTAATCATTAGGCCGGCGCTATGATAGATGCGACGGCGGAAGAGTTGTGACAGCAAAGCGTCGGCAACAGAGATGCGAAATAGCTTTAAATAGGTGAGTGAGCGAGTGGGCAAGTTGTTGTGAAGACAACGTGTTATCGCGCTGCTGAACTTGCTCACTTGCTCATTCACCTATCTATAGCTATTTCGCATCTCAGATGCCGAATCTCTGCTGCCATTGCTCGGCTACCCTTGTATCATATTTGAAATGAGCAACACATAAAATCGACGTTAGTATTTCTCGATATTATCACGAATAAACAATACGTCGTCGTTTAGCATTCAAATGGTTAGTGATTTAGTTTTTTTTTATTATTATTGCGTATTCTCGCTTTTTGCGTCATTTTTGTATCTCTGCAAACAAATTAATTCAATCACAACTATTTTGGTAAATGTATAATATTACACTCACATATGGAAGTTTACCAGTTTTAAATAATTCAGAATTTATTATATTTATATTATTATGTAAAAATATATAGGAGATCTCCGGCAGTGTGCTAAAGATTGCCGTGCACACCTAGCAATCCGGGGAATGCGGGCTCAATTTCCACATCTGTCGGATTTTTTTGAATCCAAAAATGCAGAACCGGATGTCTATTCGGTTGAGCAATTATCTGATAAACAATTCTCATGAAAAATAACCTGTCAAGACGTCTTCATAATGTAAATATCCATATACTCCACTTTTGAATTTGATATCTTCACACTATGTAGACCCATATGCTACTCTTTATGAACGAACATGGTATAAGCATAATATACTTAATATTATATTATACATATCGCTCATGACAAAACAATACTTAGGATAACACATAGCAATAACATACAAGGGATGAAAAGAACTCTCCATAGTCAAAATCTTTAAATCAAATTTAGTATTTTTGTAATGTCGACATTAAAAAATATCAATTATTATTAATAGTAGTATTTAAAATATATGGGGTCTTGAGAGAGAATATTTTTTTCATGTTCTTTAAAATTTGTGTCGCTTGGTAAACGAGGTATTGTTTCATGAGCTATATACTGAATTTCCCTGGTGGTAGACGAAAAAAATATTTCATTCACTTAGCATAAGCCATTCTCTGCGATTATTTTGAATGCACGCCACCCAAGCAGGATAGGAATAATTCAAATACAAGATAAATTTCTTCCTCATTACAGCGGAAGATCGAAGATAAGAAAGGTTTAACGCGTTGGGTAGTAAAAATTGGGTTTCGCAGAATTTACATAGAAGAATCGAGGAAACGTTTAATAGGAAAGCGGATCTTAAACTTTATGGGGGTCCCACTACGTAAAATAACAATGGTTAATTTTAACATGCTAATGCTTTAGTATTAAGTACTAGTGTGTGAATAGAGGCTACCACGAGACAAAGGACTATTGATATAAAGAACTGGCTATAATAAAGATTGGAAAACGATTCGTGAACATTTTAGTACATATCGTTAAAAATTAGATCAGTATCTTACCGTATTCGTCTTGGATGTGGATCATATGAAATTCTATGGAGTTTTGCGACACCATATTTTGAAATTCACTACACTTTTAATACACCACAGTATACGACCGCAACGAAAGATAACAGTGAATCAAATTGTTGTTTAAACATTTTACAATCAAGCCTGCTAATAATTACCGACAATATACGTTTAGAGAGACGAAAATCTAACTATTGCTGTTGCCTTGGTTACAGAAGGAATAAAAATATCAATTATTTTTAACGAGCGTATTTGTTTTTTAATTCTTTGATTATTTAAATTTCTTCAAGTATACATAACCGTCAAATCATTAAAATATTTTTTACAAATAATAATAAATAAATAAGTGCACTGTTATAAGTCCGAATTTGGCTGGTTTGAGTTATGAATGTAGTCAAATTATCTTTTCCCCGACCATTGGAGAACACTGAAATATTTCTAGGAAAAATTTTGGAATTTGACGTAGCAAATATAAATTATTTCAAACTAGACATAATATAATGAAAGAGCCTTTTTTTAATTATCAAATTAAATAATTACTACTCTTGATCAATTTTTAGATCTACAAGTGCATCGCTAGTAAAGCGTGTATATTTGACGAAATTATTTCGTTAAATTCAAATTAATATCATGACAAAAAGGGTTAAGAGGAAGGTTTCGATTTAAAAATATATACAGCGTTAATTTATTACACATCAGTATGCTTGGCGTCACATTTTGACGGTTTTCCACCAAAAATGAACGAATCAACCGTTTGATTACAAGCTGTGAAAAACATTGAGGCTGGGTAATTTCAGTGATGTATGGTGGAGGATTGCACAATTTATTTACATCGTTTATTCCCGAATCAATATTTTTTCCATATTCAGCTTGGCGGAAATCATAATCTGTTATTTTACCGTATGATTTCCATGGTAAAAATGAATTCATTGACAGAATTATTTTCACTAATCGACCATCAGTCAATTCCAACTCTTTGAGCATACATAGTAACGTGCCGTTATAACTTCCACATTCTTATCGTTTTATACATTTCCCCATATCACATGGAATATATTGGTAAATTTGTGTCATTTTCTTACAAAAGGGGCCCGTTACATTCAGGTTGCCTTGTACGCTGCACAATTTGCATATATGCTAGGCGCGGCCTCGGGTATACATAAATCTCTTGCATTTAAAAATAATACATACACATCAAATTCACACAACATTACTCCATAGCAAGTGCCATCGTCACAGATTAACCATAATTATCTTCTCACACCTACGTTAATGTCAAACACATCGTACAAACCATCGTAAGACGTTGACGTAGATACGTTATCAACTTAATAAAAATTCGCAAATAAATATACACATTGGGTATGTAATTAATATTATAACAGTTCTAAATAAAAAACCCTTACATTCTGTGTAGTATTAATTATGTAAAAATCTATTTATGAATACATATTTTTTTTAATGTACTATTTTTTTCAGCCAGCTAAACTTTATTAAAGGTTTGTTTTGGCTAAAAAGTTGATATATTTAAAAACAAAAACAAAGTGCATAATTCACATTACATTTAAATTTTAAGTTCGCATTTGTTTAATTTTTTTAAAACCTGCATACATGAAGCAATATATGAAGTCTGTGACAAAACTTTCATTGAAAGAGGCAGTTGAAACTAAGCCTGAATATAATTTGTAATAACCCCAATCTTTAAGTATCATAGAGATTACTATATCTCTATATCTTCAATATCCCACATTTAGACACTGGACTATCAAAAATCTCAACACGTGCCAAAGATTCTGTCACGTTGTAGTGGTCTGCTTTATAACGGTTAATAGTGACGATAAAATCACACGAGAGTCTTTTGCGAGCATAACATAGTGTACTTTATTGTTTGTAAAAAAGGAAAAAAAAAATATTTGAATCATTTACGGTAAGATTCCGGCGTTCTACAATACTCTAGCTTCTATTCATAGGATGTATTCGACGGAATTAAGAGAATTACGGGATGAACTCCAATGTTGCAAAACAACTAAAGATTGACAAACATACCATGTTTCCCCAAATAATAGACCCGGTCTTATATTAATTTTGCACCCAGAAAATTCCCTAGGCCTTATCTTTGGCATAGTACTTACATATTTGTGGGAAAAAATCATATGACATCTATATTGAAGAGACGGTTTTAAGAAAAATCAACGCTATCAACAAATGACTTGAATACCAGTGATCGTTTAATCACTTCAGCATTCTCCAGCTTTAAAATTGTTGTCGATCTTTTAGAGAGAACTCGTATCGTATTTATACTAGTCTTTATTTTCTGGGTAGGTTTTATACTAAAACTATCCTTTAAAATCATGCTAGGGCTCATTTTCGGAGAAAGATGGTATAAGCCTACAAGTGCCACGATCAGGATATGATCCGCATGAAGAACAAGCACGATAAGAGAATACTATAAGTATACTTATTACTTTTATTTCTTCAAACAATATCAACAAAAAATATTTAAATAATATTATGAGGATATAGATTATTAAAGCGCTCCTCTCACATTCTAATATGAGAAGTAAATTAAATTTGTGCATTTTGTATTTTTGTGGTATACACGGATACCACAAAGTATGTCCCAGTCACCGACTGTAAATATTTTAGCGGGAAAAATCCAACATTTTACCGCGCTTTGCTGTTATCATAGGTATGCGAGATAAAAATAACATCATTGAAAAATCAGAGAGCGGGTTCTGTGATGAATAGACGAACTCATATATTCTGCTAGAGTGAACAATGAATGTTATCTGTATTAAATAAATTCAAAACAAAATTAATAAAAAAAAATCTTTTTCACATTTCTATAATAGAAAACCATATTCATGTTTTCATATGCACCCACTGTATTCCCGATTATTCGTGCTAATGCTGGGGAGGACGAGCGTGGATAATTGAAAAACACTTATAATCCGAACTATGGCTAATATATGAAATATGGATAACTTATTATCGCCGAAGAATTATTATTTGTCAGATCTGGCCAACCTCAATTGTTCCACGGGCTCTCCCTTTGCCTAAAAATATTTACTTCCTTACAAGGTAACCGTATTTTTCTTAGCTTTCATGCTATCAAACAATTTTGACTTCCATGGAAAATTTACTGTTTTTAGCATGTGTTTATATACTTTAAGATAAATAAAGATATTTTTGAATTATAAAAAATACAATTTATAAGAAATATAATTTCAACATTTGGCACGGATAATCCGCAAACCGGTTAACCTGCACCTGAAGAATCGAGAGTATACTGTATTTAGTATTATTTTAAATTTATTAGTCGGATTTAAAATATTTAAAATGCATGACTGGATGCCCATTTGGTTGAGCAAATTGTCTGACAAACAAAACTCGTTAAAATTAATCTGTATTCACATTTCGGAGATTAATATACACTTTTGGAGTGAATATATTATCTTCACACTGTGCAGATCCATCTGTTCCACTGTTGGAACGAACATGGTATAAAAAACAGATGTCTAGGAATGGGCTGGAAGGAGCATTGATGGTCTTGCACGAGCAGCTTGTTAAATTTAACTTGGACCAGCAAGTCATTTGTAAAATCAAGAAAAAATAATGTTTTAAGATCAAATCAGTACCTAACGACACTTTAAGATGGTCTAAACGCATTATGCTAATAAGACTATGTTGTTTTTCTTCGTAAAAAAAGTTATTTCTACACATTGTAGAGACTTTAGACACTTAATATATGTTATCAAGGGTCTTTACGTATGTATTATAATTTATTCAATTTAAGAACTAAGTCCCCCAAATTTCATTATATATACGAATAACTAGTACTTACCCAAATAGAAACCAATCGTCACTTGCTTTATATCAGTACTCTCAGGAGGTGCTAGTTTTCTTCAAATTCAACTGAAGCATCTCTTAGACTGTTTTAGTTGTAGCTTGTTTTAACTTTAGACACTTCATCGATCATTACTTTTACATCAAATAAATGTCACTTCCTACGTTTACACAAACAATTATGAAATATCAATGTGAATAGTATATATTTGTCTGTTTATGTCGTCCAACGGCTAAAGTTTGAACTAAGCTTCCCACCATACAAATATTGAAAAACAAATCGTGCAGCGCCCTCATCCTTCAGACGACTTTTGTTGGTACAACTATTCCGAATATAAAGTATATTAAATGAAACATTATCTGTGTATCATATAATTTAAAAGTTTGCTTTAACTAAGATTGTAATATTATATTGGACTGATTAAACAATGTTAGTTTATTGAAGTTAATTATTGAAAATACTATAAAATTTGTATGGAATGGTTAAATTTTCAAAAATCGAAGTCAATTGTGCGAACGTGTAAACAGCGAAAGTTTTAGCATATTGCTTATAATTATTAATATTACAACGTTTGCTTTTCAGCTAATCTAATTTACCGAATGTTTGCCTAGTGAAACCGCCGCCGAATTGTTTCGATGTTTTCCAACCAACCGGTGCAGGCAATGGCTCGAATTTAATTAGAACTAAAGGAAACTGTGTTGTTTTGTTCCGAACACGCGGCCATGTTTAAATAAAATCGAAGAACGAACAAACGCTCGGGATTCAGATAGCGGGAAGCATCCCTACTGAAAAACATTTCATGATAAAATTTATTATTTAAATAAAGAATTCCAAAAGCAATAGACTAAATTAAACTTAAGCGGCGATCGAGAAACACTTATGTTGCCTGTTAAAAAGTAATTTAAATCATAAAAAAGTCGTTTACCAAAAAACACCAATCAAATATTTTTTTTCACTATTTATATTATTTCTAGTAATAATATTACATAAAAAAATGTATGTTCGAGAGATTGTCTTCAATATTAATAAAGGTTAATTTTCCGAAAATATTTAAAACTTATAGCTTAGATTTATATTTAAATCCTGGGTAAAAATTACATGTACAATAAGTACAACACAAGTTATGTTTTTATTTTAATTAACGAAAAATTAATGAAATATTTACCAAACAACTATTCCCAGCGGTGTAAATATAATAATGGTAACCTGGCTGATTAGTCAAAGAACCCATCGACCATGAATCTACCTTCATGTATACGTACGGAAACGATGTGCAAGTATATTTTCCATCAATGAGCATTTTACTAGTTAGTGGTGTTGATTGGCTATTTAAATATTGCTTGTAAGGCATGAAATACTAATTTTACGGTAAATCATTTTTTGAAATTCGTATAGTCAGTCAAAAACTTATAGTTTTTTTAACCATTTATCTATGAATATAGCTTCAGATGCTAGCACCAAATACAATCTGTCAAATTAAATGTTTATATTATTATGAAGATTTATATATTTGATATTTGAAAAGGACGTGACTGTTTTTAGACAAATGTTTATGGTGTTCCTTTATAAGTTATCTGAATTATAATATTAACAAAAAAAAAAATAATCAATTCATATCCCATTATTTTATTGAACCAACGCTCTATTAATTTATTCTTAAATACCTATACTGAAATCTAAAATGTCTCAAAAGAAACTAAATAAATCGTTACATAATGCCTAAGACTTCTACACTAGCTTGGCGTGTATGGTAAATTAGTTTTAGAAATTCATGTGTCAAAAGTATGTATTTTAATATTTCTTACATTTAAAATAAAATTCTACGTTGATTAAATTTGTCTATGACTTAATGAATTATTTTGAATCAAAAACATGGGCCAAGTACCAAAACTTCGTGACAGTTTGGCTAAGTATTCATATGATAAAGATCCTTTTACTCCAAATTTTACGAGTATATGGTTATTTCCCTTGTTTATCTAAGTATTGAATATGATGTGTGATAAATATGGACAGTATAACTGAAGAAACGTGTCAATTGAAATTATAAAGTTTATAATGTACGCACGTACGATTTCGTTAAACTTGACGGCTAATAGCTTATCATAAAGCTTATCAAAATAGATAGGCAATGTAAATTGCAAAATAAGACAGGTTTATCTGATAATGTTATCCACATAATTTGTATCTGTTGAACGTGTAAAACGCTTTCTCACATATCGGCGTTTATCACAAATATTTACCTATCATTTCAAGTGCATAGATAAGGCGTTATAAATTCTTACGGGCGAGCAAGTGAATCAGATATGTGAAAAATGTAACGTTTACACTATCTCTTTAATCCGATATGCCGCCCTGATACTATAAGTAAATATATACAACACTTATCATACAATAAAAACGTGGCAATTATTATTTTCCATGTATTTTACAAACTCGCTGAGCTCGCATTTTTGATGCTTTAATTTTTTCATATTTTCATGACACATTACATATCGATAGCTTAAAATGCTGATTATTTTACATAAAAACATCTTTCAAATGATATAATTGTAGAGCTGCTTATGAACGACACACTTTTGATATATTTGAAAACAAAATTGCAGAGCAGGGTAGGTCTTAACCCAATCGTATTGTAAAACTTTATTCGGACGTTTTTTCGATACGTTTAAATGAAGAGTTGTTAAATTAATACGGGACATGCATATAGCATGATGCAACAAGATGTCATTAAGTAATTTTCAGCTAAAATTAGAATTATCATCTTTGCACTTTAAGCTGCCGATATGATAAAATATATCATTTCCTTTTGGCAAAATAATTGATTTGATACGATGATTGGGATACAATACGGTAATTACAGTCATGACCCCATTTTCATATTACATGTATCATAGTCTTATAGATTAATTCACGCGGTCTGTTTTACCATAAGAGTTGCAATCTACAAAACGCTGGCCTACTCGTATTGTTAACTTGGCACCACTGTCTACGAAAGCAATATGATCAAAGTGTGTATTTTAAATATGTATACTTGAATTAAAAGCTATTGTGATTTATCGCTATGTTCCGTCTTTCTCTATATTACGAGCTAAAGTTCACAATGTAACAGAAGTAAGATAATTTTTGTTACATTTAATGTTTATATATTAAAAAATAATTGTAAGTCATAAATATGCCGTTGATCTATCACCTTAATTTTCGAGCGAATAAGCACGTGTGATTAAATGGAAAGCTATTGAAATTAATACCCATACATTATTAAGCCCGAAATGATTTAACGTGTATACAAATCCAGGATATTGATAAAAAGATATGGACAGCCAATCCTCGCATATATTGATACAACAATCATACACTGTACATGCAAGGTAAAAACTCGAAATCTGTGATTAATTGTATAAATTTTATTTAACAAATAACACAAATGATATGACAAAGCGCAGTTATTAAATTGTTATTGTCTATGGTGTCATTTTTATAGTATTGACTCATTAAAACGTTAATGTTGTAATAATATTGACGTTTAAATATTAAAGTCATAAAATGAATTTTACGTTTCTAAGGCGTTCAAATATTAAAAATATAGTTGCAATCAACATTAAAACTAGTTTTTTTATATGAAAAATAAACTTTAAAATGCAATCATTATGTAAGCCATGAGCAATAATATTAAAATAAAGAGGTTTTTCTCGGCAATAACAATATTAATGGAAATGGAAGTTAATCAAAATGGCAACACTTGTAGAAATTTGTTATGACATTTAATACACACAGAATAGCCAACATGACGATTCTGAAATCTCGAGTAATATTGTGTATCGGCTGTAAATTCTCCTGCGTGCACTAAATCACTCAGTGTGAAATATTTATCGCTGAATGCAACGCTGTATGACTTTTCTACTCGATAATCAATTTGCAGTGGTCAGCGACATAAGAACGAAATATATACGACTTGACATTGCATTATTTATTATATTGCAGTATGCAACACCGCAGCAAAAAATTATACACTTGACTTATTGTACTATAAATATTTTTATTTTTTTTATAAATCATAATTATTTATGGTTGTCTTTAAAATTATGCAAGCTAATGAATCCCAAGATCTCTACGTATGCGCTTCGGAGTCGGTGGTTGCGGGTTCGAGTGCTACACTACTTCAAAGTTAAAAATTCAAAGCCTGGAATTTTTTATGTCAATATCAATAATATGTCAATACAATTATTTACAATACGAAGGTCTATTCCGTTCATTTTTCGAGTGGATATGTTAAAGCTGTAAGTTTTTTACTGGATAAATGGTTGTAAATTTTACACCGGATATGTTCTTATTGATGCTGAGTAATTATATAAAGCTAATCATGCTCTACATAATATATAACGTTTTATAATTTTAATAAAATTCAATTAGCACCTACGAAAACCAAATGGAATAGCCCAATATGTTCAATAGCTGCTTGGACCAACTTAAGATCTGTCATCTGCGAATGATAATGTTGAGTCCAAAAATGTGCGTGATGGGCATCACACTAAGATATAATAACAGAACACGCAGATTACATGTCTGACTAAAGTATACAAGTAAATGTGAATTAGAGACGTCACCTGTGTAACGGAGAATATTTTTATTAACCTGGTTGACTATCGACTGGTAAGATTACAGCATCGTCTCACAACCAATCATAAATTGCAATTTGAAACACAGGACTGAGACGAATGGAGAACAAATAATGAGAAGTTATCATCAAGCAATAAGGTTGAGGGCGGCTAATGATAATACACGAAAGCTATGTGTCATATGCATACAAAAGTGTTGATTTTAATAATAAATTTATCCTCTTTGGACCGGATTATTTCTTAAGCGAATTTAACGCAACGATGTCAAAAAACATATCATAAAATTGCCTCGTTGAATATTGTTCAAACAGCTTTTATCTCTGCATAATAACTTGTGATACCCTTTTCAAGCCACTGGAGACAACTTCATTGCGAACTTTAATTAACAACAATACCTTACTTACCTAACGTCCCAGGGCATTATTATTTGCATATTTAACTCTAACAGGTGACTGAAGTATGTGAAAGGTTATGGTCACGCAAAATCTATTAGTAAAATCAAATAACCCACAACGTTGTTCATGTTTCCCTGGAACCGCCTCAAAATATCGCACTCTAAAAGCATATTTAGGATGCTTTTGATGATTGATGTTAGATGTTTGGGGAACCTATATGGTGCTAGCGTGACTGGGTAAAAATGTGGATACTTGGATGGGCATGTCGATTCGTTTTTAATCTTCTTCATTTCCGTTAAGTCTTCAATTGTTTAAAGATGTAACTTTAGAAGTTTGTAAAAATGAATTATTTGTGGATTCAAGTCTTGGTCCTAATGCTAGAAGTGTCTCAATATATGCAATTGTCTAGGTGTTTGTTTCTCGTCGCAGACATACAACATAAATATCTAATTTTATTAAATCTAGTCTAGTATTATATTATCAAAAGAAGGAATATTTTCCAATACCAGTCAAAATTACCAATATCTGATATAAGTATTTCTAGCATTTGGTCACAAAAAAATCTAAGTATTTTATGTTTTCAAATACACAAATTGGTTTTTGATGCTTCACTTTAGACGCTGGCTGAGGTTTGAAGCCAGTTGAAAACCCTTATTTCATTATTATATTGTTTATCATGATTTCAAATCCATATTTTCAACAATTTCAATCGCTGTCTTCGTTTTATTTCAAATAAATTTGAAAAGCAAATGCTTTTATAGACCTCTATAATCTAAAAGAATGAGACAAACCATCATGTAACAAAAAATAATACCGATATTTAAAAATGGATATGGACACCTAAGACTAGAATTGAAAATACTGGAGCGAATAATTTATTATTAGAATACTGTTTGGTCCAATTTGTGAGACATATTTGTCGACCTGTGATCTATCTAATATACATAATTAACCAGACATTATCAAATTTATGAATACTAACGTCACTTCTGATATACTGGTTCCAAGAATGGTATAGTACTTTTAAAGAGGGTGTGCATCTCTAATTTTGAGGAAAGACGCAGTGTTTTTAATACTTTAAATCTTGAGAATTCTTAGTAACTCACTGACACGTAGACCACAAAGGGGACTTGAATTACCAGTACCATTACTCACTCTTCAATAACTTACTTTAAGGTCACTTCTTTGCTTTTAACTCTACCAGGATATTTTTTCCAAGTTGCGATCGATACTTTTTTCAAACACTTTCAAAACGGGATTCTTTTTTTGTTGATGACAACTAACAAAATCCTGATTTGTCAGTTTTCGTCTCGCAGAAAAACAAAAAAAAAGTTCCCCCGAGTCAAACCCAACTAACAACTGCCGAGGAAAGAATCCAAAGTTGAGCAAGTCGGTCTGGAAGCTTGCGTATTTTTGTTTGTCTTTTGTGTTACCTCTGAAAACTTTCAAGTAATAATGCTACGAAACGTATAACGTGATCTGCATTCTTCTTGTCTCTAAAGAACCTTAGCTGGCCGAACTTCGGCTTACTTACGAAAACTTTTTGTATTAACTGTATAGTATACATAATGGTATAATTTCATATAATACATTATTAACAACAAACAAGCTCATCCATGTTAATAAAGCAGTGTCTATCAATTATAATGACTATAGGGGTATTTCATTTTGGTTTTTAATATAAGATCACCTTCTACCAAATATTTTAAGTTTAATATACGTTTTTTTCAACATACATTTTCAACCAACATGTATAAACAACACGGAGTTTCAAAAAATACAATATAACCAGTTGACATTCTTGAATTTCCAGGCCACGTAAGCATACATTAACTCCGCTATATATTAGATTTTACAGATATATATTGTCTACCGGGTAGCAATTGCCTGACAAACAATTCTCGTGAAAAAACAATCTGTCGAGACGTCTTCACACTGTGTAGATCCATATGCTCCACTTTGAGAGCGAACATGATATTAAAAAAAAATATATCAGAAGATAATAAATTTACTAGTCTCCCAAGATGAAAGATCTAATCGACAATAGGTAAATACAGATCAGGTATAGATTATGTTCATGCACTCACCGTATCCACCGTTGTATCTTTACTCTTTTACAATTATTACAGGTCTCTACACGTCTATTAAATTACTAGGATTGGTTAGTTTTTATACGAAGATCAATTTTGCTACCTGCATTTAAATCTTATTGATCTATGTACATGAAAATAACAATTTATGCCCAATTATAATGTCTCGCCAATCTTCAATTTTTCCACAGCGTTGTTAGCCGATAAATTTAATCAATTCACATAAATAAGTAACGGTAGGCGGTGGGTACGAATGACGTGAAGACGCCATTAGTTTACATTTAAAATATAGAGCACATTTTTACTTTATCTATGAGTCGAACTTCAATAGATTATATTTAAACCCAAAAAGCGAGGCTACAATCTAGCATCTTATGCATTTTTAAATGCTTTCCGGAGTGCACCAGTCAATTAGTAAGTAGTCTGCCCATGGTGGCACATTGGTTAATGCACTACGTAGTTTTAACTAGATGTAAATGTTACACGTTCATGAGTATTTGGTCTAGTGCATAAATACGCTAATAGCACAACGAAAAAACTGTTCGCATACCTCCCCGCGTGGAAAGTTGGTTAAACGGTAATTTAAATATGTTAGTGCATATTATTAAATTAAACATATTTTAAATAACAAAATATACATTCATTTCGTTATTAATAATTTATGACTGTCTGACTTTCCACTCAGGTTTTTATCGTCATCCACTTCCTTTTGCAATGCTAGACATTTACCTTTGCCCTTTGGTCTTTACTTATGTATCTGAGAATCATTGTGTTCCTTGGTACAAATGCAAAAAAAAGTACTTAATTTACAGAACAATATATGAACGTGTCAATCATTACTCCATTATAGGGAGATTTTTTTTAATCCAAGCCAAAATTTAAGCATAAAAATACTTTATTTATTTTTATAATTCTGTGATTAACACTAAGTCATTCTAATAAATCCGGATCAATGCCTAAGCCATTGAAAATTTCGTAGAAAATAAACTAAAATAAAAACAAAAGGTTTGATTTTAATGGGAATGGTTCAGGGGTGGGCTGAAAGAGGGTCGGAGAAGTTCGCACGAGCCCTTTGTTAAATTAGACTTGCGCCAATAAGCTCTTAATCAAATCAAAAAAAAAATCTGAGATCAATTTAGTAGCTAAATTAGGATTTAGGCAGCATGCACTGCGAGCATGATATCGACTGTGGAAAGAAAAGAGGACGCAACCTTTTTCCTTTCCATAGTCGATATGTAACATAAGCTTATCGATCAGACTGACAGTATATAACTGTTAACGCGAACTGTATAATATGTGAACAGCCTTAATCCTAATAGTCGTCTTGAACTGTCATCTTTTGGACTGTAAGTGTGTGGGTACCATTAGTATTTAATAATTGTATAAGGTTAAAAAAAATCTATCTTTGCTCCGTCACGAATCAATAGGATTGAGATAAAGCGAGCCCTTTGTTAACGTGAAACTAGCTCACCGTTGGAGTGCTTATCATGAAAACAGGTATTTCATTGCAAGTGCAGGTCGAGTTATCGAAAAACCACCATTTCCAAAGATAACGTAATCATAATGTTATATTAAAACTCTTTCAGACAGAAATATTTTTGTATATGTTACTGTTAACGTGTTAAGTTTCACCAATGCACACATTAACTAGTCATTATATATTATATAATGTGAGTTTTAGTTGAAGCTTATATTGCTACTTATAATATTAAATGCATATTTATATCTACTTTGGAATTCGAGTTGGGCTTTATGATAAATGCCATCTTAGGCCGCGTCCAGGCTGGGCCAAAAACAAGCGAACAAAGGCTTAAAACAGTACAAAATAAGCCTTCGTTCGCTTATTCATTGCTCAACCTGAATGCATCCTTACAATTAACGGTTTCATTATTGAGTTATTTTTTATGCACACACGTTTTAAAACCAATGTCATTAAATCAATCAAATTGGATATGCCGATTTGTAAAAAAATCATTTTCAAAATCAAATTTATTTCCAATTAATGAACAAAATAAACTGTAAAGTTATTCTAAATTGGTGTATTACATTAACTGTAACATTTATAACGACATGTAATGAGGGTGGAGGTGTTTTTTTTTTATTATTTAATAGTATATTGTCAATAATATTGGAAGACTAATCATCCATTAAATTAACAACATAACTACTAAAGATAACTACGAACTCTATGTATCGATCGATTTATGATATTAATTAAATAGCGTTGTCTAAGGTCACCTTCAAGTAATATTGTATTTAACTAATCGATAGTAGCCCAGCCAAGCAGAAAATGTTAAAATATAATTTTCTAGCAAAACTACTTGGAAGTACAAGTGTATCTTTAGCAAATGTTCAACAAATTTAACAGATGAATGTTTCCTTAAAATGATTAAATCTATCAACTGATAATTCTTGATAAAACTGAATTTAAACTCTAAATTATATTTAACTCTTTCATTATAGAGTTAATTTTGTATGCACATATGTTTTAAGCACTAAAATTTTTCACCGCTATCAATTCAACGAATATGATAAAATAAATCTAATTAGATATGCTGATCTATAAACAATGCTCTTTAATTTCCAAAAAACGAACAAAATAAGCTGAAAAGTTGTTCTAAGTTGGTAACGTGGCCGCTCCCATTTCGAAATGACAGGAGGACTTTAGATCAAATTTGAACGCATACGAATGATTTATGTGACATTTTATATGTTTCTGTGAACAACAATGTAAATAATTTTTAGTTTCTTTACACAAAATGACAATTATCTAAATAGCATGAAGGAATTTTACAATGCTGATGTCAACTTCTTATTTAATCATTTTTTCTAGCCTAAAAATAAATAATATGATTGCAATGACTACCACATA
>JAGVSQ010001989.1:0-26470 GCA_022683975.1 Rhyacophila evoluta | reverse complement strand
AAAATGTCTTAATATTAATTTCTGTGTTAGTGTGAGCACTTCAATGTGTGCGCAAGTGTCATGTGTGCATTTGTCTGGTTACCGTATGTATATGATTTAAAATATAAAGATAATTAGATTAATTGTCAGTTGGTCGCTTAATTTATTGTGTTTCTAGTTTGTTTTTTTAATATATACATATTATGGAACTGCGGGAATGAATCTGCGACCTCAGGCATCAATGTATGTGGGATCTCCGGTCGGCCGCTTTATCTGAATGAAAAGCACTAGGATACACTTATCAATCTGTAAGTAGAGCAAGCTGGAGAGTCAACGGAGAACCGGAGAACATAATCATTTGTATAATCCTTACGAATAATATTCAATAAAGATGTTGATCGACGCGCCTTCAGTTATGCCGCCAAATATTTTTTCGGTGAATAAAACTCGGCTCTACACTTTCTAAACGAATAGTTTTGTCATCATACCGGTTGAAATATATTTTATTTATATAAATGTATTTTTCACAACCAGATGTGAAGTACCGATGTGAACATACTAATTAAATAATATTTGACATAACTTCTACCATATCAGGGCAACGTTTCTATAAAAGCTAACTTCACTGTATTAAGATGAATAACGTACGTGAACATATCTGAACATTTTTCAAAAGTTGATATTAAAAAATATGTTTTGTAATGTCACTGTTTAGTTGTGAAAAAAATATTTTGAAATATATTTACATAATAATTCTACATTGAATTCATTAGAAGACATTGAAAAATTGAATATTTTACTATAACATAATGATAAAACAATTGTTGAAATTAAAAATCTTATAACATATTGCCAATGACGAAATGAGATAAAGTTTTAGATTAAAAAAATATGTTTTATCATTTAAAGATACTATTTTATATATAACTTTTGAAATGGAATGAATACTACACAATAATTATTATTAAGAGTATGACAATATCAGAATGCTATTGTAACTTAATATGGCCGAGTTAGTAAGTGCTCGCGCTTAGGCATCGCCGGTTCAAATCTCGTAATCACATAAAAAATAAAATATGTAAGACAGGACGTCCAGTGAATTAAGCGATCGGTTGACAAGTAAACTACACTTCATGTTAAGATACACCTTCAAATTATGAATACGTAATATTTAATATAAATGTTCCGCATACCAGTTGGATTGATTGTGATTAATAGCACACGGGTATAGTTTTATAAGTAGGTTGCACAATTTAATATAGAATGTCAGCATATTTTATATATCGGAAGAAAAAACTGAAACCGTCTGACCAATTTAACTATACGTTTTTAATTTATGTAATAAGCCGTCATATTTTGTGAAGATTAAAATATTTTTTTTTGCGCAAGCTTAAAAAAGCAATACATATGTTGTGATAGGTGCAGTTGAGATTGAATAATATGATTCTAACGGTAGATCGTGACTAAAATATTAAATACTTATAATGCAGGGATTTTCACCATTTCACATCATACATTCACCAATAAAAATTGTAACTAAATTGTGAAAACATTTCATTTAATAATTTATACAGTTATAGTCTATTTAAAATATAATACCACAAAGAACGTACATGAAAACATCAACAGTACGGTAAAGTAAAGAAGCTGAGCAATTACATAATTCAGTATATCAGTGCACGTGTTATTTGGATCGATTATATTATGTGGTCAGTGTGGCCCTGATAGGAGTTCCATTATTAATTATTTTAAAAGTACTTCAATATAATTATTTTCAAATGTCATTTGTTAATGACAGACAGAAAAATCTTAAGAACGATTTTACGTACAGCTAGACTTTGTCACCATTTTGACATAGAAAAACGTATGATTATTTGCTTACTTGTTGTCTTGAGGATATAATATAAAACACATTTTGATTTATCTAAATTTAAAAAAATGTACTGTTTTAAGTTCTAAACATGTCATGTTGACAAGATGTTTTTAAAAATAGGAGTCCAAAGCTTAGAGCAATCATTCTAGTGTGTCGATGTCGAGAATTATTTTCTAAAAGGATTACAAAATTGTCTATTTTAAATATTTTTTTCATTTGTTTGACGGTAATAAAAAAAAATACTATGGCTAATGAACTATATAGTTCTACTGTATGGAGCAGAGGTATATGCAAAAAAAAAAATATGAGTTTATTTAATTAATCCGAATTTAAATTACGAAATCGAAGTGAAGTGAAATTTAAAATAGAATATTTTTAATTATACACATCGGAGTTGACTATGGGTAGCCTAAAGTATTCTGAATTTAAACTTAAAGCACGGTTTGTCATAGATCGAGTTATAGCAAACGTTATTAGAAAATTAAACGTATTTAATTGTAAGTACAGTTAACAGAAAATATAGTATCTTTTTTTTATACTTTGTTTATTAGAGAAATCGTGATAAAACGTTTGTAGTACTATATCTAATCTAACATGTATCATGTATGTTATTACACCGGTAAGCTTGTTTCTATATCGATCTAAATTTGTGAGTCAACAAAAATTGCTCACACCTAAGTTTAGTGTGACGAAGTAGTCACAAAGTTTGCTAAATTTTAATATTTAATACTTATTTCTACCTACCAAACATTGAGTATCTATATGTAATCTACTTCGTCCTACATACAAAATTTACAGACAGTTTGTAAGAATTTCATAAATTGTGTAAAACGTATTTCGTGAAATCTGCAAATTTAACCTAAATATACCAAAATACTATGGCCCATTATAGAGTTTCTTGGCGATTTTATGTTGATAAAATAACATATTGAAAACATGAAATTATTTTAGAAAGTAAACCTTAATACCATAATTTAATTAATTTAAAATTACATGAACAACTAACTATACACGACATTGGAACTTTTGGAATATCAATATATTTGTCTTGATTAAATAGAAAAAAATCACAAATAGACCACGATTCATAAATTGACCTATTCTATTTTCTCATTAACTTTAGTACACGATATAAATGTAAATATATTATGATAATTTATTTTGGTTTTAGTAATGGTATATATTTAAAAAATCTTTAGTCAAATTATTTTTATTTTAATATTATGTGTAGTTGCAAAATGAGAGATTAATATATTATGGGCTTACTAAGCCAGATGAGGTCAGTTATATTTCTAATACACGTAATTTTTTTTTTTCTGTTCAATAAAATATAATAGTATTTTTTTTGTCATTATCGTAATGACGGAATTGTAACATTGCGTAAGGCTATTTTAACATGTACTATTGACCGGGTGTCCGTTTAAGTTAACCGCATGGTTTTAATGAAATTCCTGGGCCTGTAAATACATTAATCCACATCTGCTGACTGAGTATACCATAGAATAGGTCAGGACAGATTGTCTTAAAAAAGCTACTACATATTTATAACACTGTCGATCGCATACATCATGTACAGTTTTTTTTTTTTTGTGGAGTGGAATAGCTCAGTGCTGGTAGAATGCATATTATGCTGTATGATATCGGATTGAGTCAGTACTAGATTACAGGTGAAATTATTTGCAGCAACGGCATGGCTGTGAAGTTGAAAATAATGTGTAGTCAATTAAAAATATAAGAGAATTTATTAGGTTAGTCTTTATTTTTCTTAAATATGGAAAACGAGGAAGCTGGGTATAAAAAAGTCCATACTGTAACAACTACTAGTTTAATTATTTGATGTCATTATTATTAATTGATATTCTAAGAATATATTTGCCATTCCGTTAGCTAACAATGTTCACAATACATTTTTTTACAATATTTAATAAATTCAAATGCGATTTAAAAAAATGAATACCAAGGATTTGTTAAATTCTTGATGGCTTAACTCTACGCGCAGATAGAAACAGTCTGAAGTTCGTAGTTCAACTGACAGTTCAACTGTATCACTCAATTCCAATCGTTGACTGTTACGGTCTGACTCCCTGGTGTGCATAGCTTTGATGAAGTCCCTGCACCACAGAGAACTTGTCTAGAATTCTGGACGACTGAACGTCCGCAGTCTGCGCGAAGAGTAAAACATTTAAATATATTAAAATTATTCCGAATAAAAGCGATGTCATGACGATTTATTATTTAATACAAAATTGCGGCATCGAGGAGTGTGAGATTTTTATCGATTCGTAGACAATATTATTGACACACTCTAAAACCTGATCTGTTAAAAACCAGACGTTTGTCACAAAGTCGCTTCTCCGTTTTTTTTCAAACAGTGCCGATTACGCAAGTATTTTTAACCAGATAAGCTTTTTTTAAATATATAAATATCATCAAAATGAAATACAATAATCACTCCAATCTCGAGGTTTCTATTTACATGAATCAGTACAATTCGCCCAATCAAAAAATGACAGTAAGCATCCACAACACTGATAATCGGAAAAAACTCATCTACCATTATAATTAAATATTTTTGTATATCTACTGTCTACGTGGAGCGCATGGGCATTTAAAAAAAGTTTACATGCCATCAGACAAAGTAGTATGCAACGCAGTGGAAGAATTTGTGAGACTAGGTTGTATTTGATTGCCAATTTTATGATTTTTTTTCAATATTTCTTTTGGATTTTGCCAATATAATAAAATTTATTCCTGTCTATATATGTCTCTCTAGAGTAATCTTTATTGGCGGATCTTATTGTATTATTATATTCATGTAGACATCTCTTATTTTGATTTGATATAGATTGTGTATCGCGCAAAGGTGCCAGTATTTTCTACGTGCAGATAGTATGCCATATTATACGATACTTATAAATTAATAATACTAAGAAAAGGGCTAGATAGTTAGATACGGGTAAAATAAATCAGTGAAAACTTGTAAATAGATGGTTCAAAAACTTTTTACGTAGCAGCGCGTCCTGTCACTGATTTAATACATCTCTCTTTTATTTAGTAGTCTTCTAGGACGTCGGAATTCACTTGGTGAAAAAAGATACAGGTAATATTCGTTTGGAGTATCATTAGCACGCCAAACTAGGTCCACCGACGACGCATCACTGATAATGATCTTTTTGAATGATGTCAAATTTTGATGCTGCAGGGCTTTTGATAATGAATGTTTATGAAAACAAATTATAAAAACAGATATAGTGTTTTTTGTTAGCAGTATCTCTGACAACGACGTTTGTGAATTAAAAAATATTTTATAGTTAAATCGTTTTTAATGTTGGGAGATTGTAATATTTGTGAATTCTTTGTTTTAAGAATGATTTCCATAGGTCCCTTTACGATATGTATTTATACAATCAATTCTTCGAATGAAGAAGGAAATAAAAACTTAAAATATTTTAACACACTTTTAAAATACGTTAGAGCAAGGGCATATTGGTAATTATTAATCACATGAGTTGATAATGATTCTGTTTTACAACTATAGTGAGGTAATGCAATCATATGTTTGTTACAACGTGTTATTATTTTAAGAGAGACCTTGTTAGAATTCTTTCAGCCGGAGAGGTAAAATAATTTTAAAACATGTTATACGGTATACTTACAATAAAGATATTTTAATTCAAAGGTCAAACCGCTGTAAGGTTAACTAATGCGCAAGGTTGATATTTTAGTTTGTGTAGCATGTATTTTACAGAAAAAATATTATTGAATTAAATATAATATAATATGCACGTTTATATGTCAATCTTTAAAAGATGCAAATTCCGATATAACTAATCGTATCCGATTGCAAACTATATTATTTTTACAAAAATGTGAATATTAAATTATGTGATAATGAAAATCTTAGCTACTACAAAGAAGAATATGATTTTTTATAATTATGCTATTCCATTCGCCATATAGAAAATTGACGATTTTATTTGTGCTTGTATTGAGTAGCTTGTCAATATTCTTTTTTTTTAAAATTAAATATACAGATTTCACTACGATCGGACTACGATTGGTTATTTAATGATTATTAATATCTTTGTTCCGGTACCATCAACAAAAACAGTGTAGTAAACTGTAGAGCTGTTGATTTATTTGTTAATAATCTTATTATTAATAATATGAGTCTACAAACTGACTTCAAAAGCTTTCGCTATGACTTCACATATAATAGCAACAGAAGTATCATACAAGTTAGGTACTAATAATGACGTTCAAATAAAAGACAATCGTATTTTTTATGTCATAATTAAAATTTGAAAATGGAATACATTAATTTATATCTTTATGATGTAAATATAAACGTTTTTTTTTATATAGATAAGAATTTATACTGAATACAATACGTGGTTGACAGAATAATACTATGGTGAATATTATGGTAAAAAAATATATTAGTTATTTTGGTATACGGAGAATAAGGAACAGTTAAACTGCTCGCCGTTATAAAAAGTTAAAAACGAAGGTGCCATTGACAATAGTTATTTTCTTCTTAAACATTGCGCTACGTGCTTGCTTTACTAAGTCAATGGAATGAATATCAAACGACAAATTTGAAAGAAACTTTGTATAAACATTGAATTTAAATACCCATGTCACCCACGCATTTTTTAGAAACCGAAACCTCAACATGGCCATCACCCTTGTAAAAGCACTCTTATCCTCGAGGGAATGTCAAGCAAACAGGAAATATCGTTGCCATCGGTAGTACGTACATGATTAAAATTGAGCAAACACTTTAGGTTGCTTTTTTTGCCTTTACTTTTTTATTCTTTCTATTTTCCTCAATCAGCTGTCACATGCAACGTAAATTATCTTTGTTTACTACAGTATTGTAGGTTCATGGCTTTCTGTTAAATATCTCTAAAACGAGTGGGAAGTTTTCAAAAATGAATCATTAAAAAATAGCTGCAATAAATAATTTCCGCGTACGTTTCATTGAAGATTTATCCAACGCTAAGCTCAGTTTAAAATTGAATATCATATCACAGAAATGGATATTATCGTATTATTACATATAATAATTAACTTCGTGAAATTCAAAAAACGTATTACAGTTGATCAGGAGGAGGTTTTTTGAAAGGCGCAGAAAGTTCATGCCAGTAAACGTAAATCAACTCACCAAGCCTCACAACAGATACACAATATTTGAGAAGGTTTACTTGTATCATAATGCAGAACTGTCAAACATTACACCAATATCCCTCAACATTAAACTATCGAGTATCGATGTATATTATTGTTTTTGTATTGTAATAAACATATCGTCCAGAAAATGAACAAAATTGAGTCATAGAAACGACTTGAAAATGAAAATATAAGAAAGAACACTTCATATATCGTCCATTAAATATCTTGAAACTCTTTTCATATGTTTATGTTATATATTTTTTGAAAAAGGTCTCAGAAAATATCATACAAATGGCAACACTATTGGTAAATAAATAATTGTTTATTAATTATGAACGTGGTAAATTTCCGTGTAGTAAATTTAATTGTTCACTTCTTTATCTTCTTTGTAATAATGGAAGCATACGTTTGGTTCATTTAACATAAAATAATGACACCTTCCATTAGCACTCGTATGCATTGATATCATGTAAAGTGGAGCGAACACAGCCGTGCAAATTTATTATCATTGTCGCACTCATTCGTATGCAGGGCGCGGGAAAATTACATATTGCCAAGGCACAATCGTGGTGCAGCATACAATTTCAAATCATTATATTTCATACGCAATGTAGTCACTTACTTGAAGTCGCTAACGAAATGGAGTGAATGCGATGTAAAATAATGTGCCTCAGCTGATCAAACGATTTATCAATACCTATATTGTGTCATATCGAATAATAATGTGTTATTTTATAATCATTAACATACATCAAGTATTCACGAAAAAAAACATTTTTAATATGAAAATTTTCAACTCGATTTGTAAATTATGCAGATTTTAGATTCGCAAGACTATTTCAAATCTTTGTTGGACGTAAATTATGCAATAGTTTTTATATATACTCCGCCTGCTTTAGAGCACATATTTCCATAGTGTGAAGACGTGGTAAAACTGGCAATCCATGATATGTTAATCATTTAACCATTTCTTTGTCAGAGTTAAGTTAGCTTAAGTGACGGTAGATCATTAATACTTTCCAATACATAATAATCAGGATCTTCGAAAGTTCGTTCTGGAATAGCACGCCACTTTTGATTCATTTTTTTAAATTTAAAATTTGACCAAAATGAATATTTAAGGGTAAATATATATCAGTATTCTACATCTACAGAAGCGAATCAAATAAGTTAGATACCTATTAGTCTAGAAGTGTATCAATACACGTCCGTCTAAGCCAGTGTTTTCTAACCTTTTTGTGCTATGCTTCACCTAAGCCTTTCTAAAAAAATTTATACTGGGAGTTGCGATACGATTACTCTGGATGAGTCCATTTTTAAATTTACAATCAAATTGAACTCTACGTTGGGAAACAATAGCTTACTATATCATATAAAAGATAGCAATATATAAGAATTGATTTCGTTAAGCACGGTCATAATTCCTAGCAGGTTAGATATACATTTTGAAGTGAAAAATCAATTAAATTCATTATTTCTCATATAGTTAGATACGAGGTTATAATACGACACAATACAAACCCGAAAACTCTTACTGCCAAAGAAAAATGTGAGCAAATAATCAATATACAACTTTTAACCTATCCAATTTAATTGAATAGATACGATACTTCGTGGTTTTATAAAACAATGATCAAAGAAATATGATGGAAGCACGCGACTGTAAAATATTCCACGAGTGTATGTATAGTAAGTATAAAGAAAAGCCAGTGGTAGAATATGACGTAGGATCTACCATCACACTGACTTATTTATTCCAAGCATTTATTTTAATAAGTATAATTACTGCTGCAACTTTTTTACTAGTATGTGAATTAAAGTATTTTAACGTGAGTTTGAATAGATTGATAAACATCCGTGAAACCATTTGAGTACACAAGTTGGATCCACGCACGCACGACAGATGGCGAGGAAATTTTGACCTATTGTAGTTAAGGAATTCCAGTTCACAACCTATGAGCCCGAAACGCTTACTACTATTATAGTTTTAGTATTATGTGATTGACGAGTACTGCCACTGATCGCTGTCTTTCGAGATGGAGTTACAAGATCCTTAACGTTTATGCGGATGATAGAAATAAAGGAATAGCCATTCTTGGATCAATGAATTGTGTATAATCCATTCAGAAAGAGTAACGCACATGAACTTGACTGAAAACTGTGGTGGGTGTCGAGTGGGCGAGTTAAGTTACTTATATTATATCCCCGGTAGCCGAGCAGTTAGCGAACTCGCCTCACATCCGAGGAATGCGGGTTTGGCTACCACATCAGCTAGAATGGGTTAAGCAATTGGCTGACAATCAATTCTCGTGAAAAATCTATCAGGTAAAGTCTTCACATTGAGGAGATCTATATAGTACACAATCGGAGTGGACATAATAAAAAATATAGTAGTTTATTTATATTGTGAATAGTTTTTCAGGAAAGAAAAATATTTTATGGCAGGCGCAATAAATAATAAAATAAATATTTATGATACCCCCTGTCGGATAAATTTGATGTTGTTCATGACTTTCACGTTATATAAGATAATAATATTATGTTATGGTGTTTGCTTATTTCTGACTAGACTGAGTTAAACATATATAAAATTACGCCATAATGCCGCATCAATAGATACGCTGTAAATTTGTAATGAAATTCAGGCCAACGAATATCGGGAAACTGTAAGATTTAATCGTAATTCGTTTTACCACTATCATTAAAATCATTATTATAATTTATCGCAATTATGTATTTTGTTCCGAAAAAATGCAAGCAAACAAACAAAAATAATTACTCTTTTATATTCTATATTTTTTAAATTCGGACAGTTCCTTTGATATATTTTTATTACATGGTATAAATTTAGTTAAAGTTAAATTTTATTTCTTTTATTTGATGATAAATTCCTTAATATTATTTTATATATGTAAAATAAAAACTAAATGGATAGATTTTTTTACCATGTGAGCTCCAAAAGTGAAGCATATGTATCTTAACAATGTAAAGATGACCTCTCCATAAATGGAGTATATTGATCTTCGTATTGTTAAGATTAATATTGCAAGATTTTTATTCATAAGAATTTAATGTCAGCCAATTCTTTAACGCAATGGGTTTTGAGTGCAGTACTATTTTGGATTTTAAAAAATTCGGCTCCGTAGCATGAGCGCTAATTGACAGGTGAGACTACTCGTATTATAGTACTATAATATCATATAATATTTGTGTCGATGAGAGGTTGATATGCGTATAAAGATTAAAGATGCGCTATTCACCTGGAATGCCGATGTCCCACCTATATCTCAGAGAAATGTAAGATTTAATTGTCTTTTTAACTGAATTATAGGATGCCGAAATATACAGCAAGACACTTAAAACAGAGCAGACTGTTGAGATTACATGATCAGGTAGGCCACGATTCACCAATGTTTAAGAATATTCAAGGCATGTAGTGAATGTGATAGACTCTGGATGGTAATGGAGTATTATAATTGTATCAGGAACTTTTTATCTACACTGATACAACTATCTTATCATTCTTATCAGGCTCAATTCCGATACTACATATTTGAATTAGTAATGATATTATGGAGCACCAAACTTATTAATACAGTAACTTGAATGTTACAAATATACGCCGATGTATATATTATAAGTATAAATCTCCAAATAAAACGCATAGTAAAAAAACATAATAATCAAAATTTATCACTTTCAAAATAATTATTTATATGACCTGTTTTTATCATAAATATCAGACGGATATAATAGTATTAAACTAAGTATAATTAGAGAATTTTGCCTTACATGGGGTTCTCTTAATAGACGTGCAATCAGAAACATTCGATTTTTGAAGGATGTCAACATTGAAAGGAATACGTGTTTGACTTAAGATGTTTACTTTGTAAGTGAAGTGACTTTCGAAGGTCATTAGTTTATTTAAATAACGTCAGTCTACTTAAATTATCTAGTAAACTTCCTTAAAATGTATGCGACTCTTTGAGCATGTACTTAATTATTTTTGGTTAATGTCGGTAATATTCTGTGTATGTGTTGTCTTTGATTATATGTTAAAATTGTATTATTTGTAATGTTCATAAAATAATATGTCAAATACAAAATATTGAATTATGAATGAGTAGTCTCGAGGACGGTTAGAATGTCCGAATTATCGGAAATCCGGATAATACTCCACTGTATCTGGTTATTGACAGCTCCCCATGCGAAGGTCATTGTGATTGATTATTATTGTAGAATTAAATAAGCGTGGGAAGTACTTTTGACCGGTACTGAAATGCGAATGACCGGTGAACATGATAGTGAACTAGACAAAATAAATTAGTGGCACAATGTTTACAACCGATCCAATTCAATTTGAGATTTATGAGATCTTGAAAGTGTGCCAACTTTTTCTAATACCTGTTTTTTAAGTAGGTTCCGATAAAAAAAACACAATTGTATGTCGTTTTTTATGTTACGATTTTGAATATGTACATGACTGCTCACCTAGACGATGTATATATCAGTTCCGTTATATGCTATTTGGAAGCAGAAGAAATCATCTAAAAATTCAATTAAATATTATTGATCTTCATTTCAATGTTGCGTATATGACATCAGTGGTGTGCATAGAGGTTGTCATGCCATATTTTCATTCTATCACTAATAACAACAACGTATTCATATATATTCACAACACATTGAAGTAAATAAATGTGATATTACTGTAAAACGCTGAACATAACTTTTTTAGATATAAAATATTTAGTTTATACATTTTTCTTACTATTTTAATGACAAAATATTTATTATACTGATCCACGTTTCACCACCAATGAATGACACAAACAATTTTTGGAAGGTAGATCAATTTGAGACAGTAATGTACCGAGGTAATTTATAATGATGAGTGAAATTGGATTTTCTAAGCACATGAGGTTTTTACACTACTATAAAGATTATTGGTTGAAGTTGAACAATCTATCTGCAAATCTCATTAAGCTCTCCCGTTATTAGTTAATACATTTATTGAATTATTAAAAAATAATGTATCACCAAATAAATAATTTCTTAAAAGAAGATTTTCACCAGAATTGAATTTTGAATTCTGCTCAGCCCACTGGTTATTTAGTCCTGCGTTTTAGGATCTATCAAAAATTCTTGGCAGGAATCGAACTCGCAACTTTCGCCACTAATTACGCGCACTTGTGACTAGGCCGTTGGGGAAACTGATCTAATTAGTGTTTATTATGCACTGTCTTGACTCAGTTATAATGGGTATGTTTGAAAACTATGCAAAATAATATGAGAAAAAAAAAATTTCAATTAAATTACACTGCACAAAGATAATGATATTATTAAGGGAATACTAATTATATTATGATACTATGTGAATTATATTATCAATTGAAATGATAACTATTATTAGGGAAAGTATCTTTAATTCAAAAATCTCCGCACATCACTGGTATGAAATTTTGGATGCAAACGCTCTTAAAAGTGTAATTTATTTTTTACCGCATGTTTTACGACGTGTGTCGAAACATGATTGTTACATTACACATCTGAATAGGTTATACTGGTTGCTGTAAATATTGATTAAAATTTGAATATAGGTACTCACTATATCAGTATCAATGCACTAAGAATATACATAATGTGTATCTCTGTGAGTCGGTTTGTACGACGTATTTATTTTATCAAAAAAACGGCTGTTTTATTATAATATTTACTATCACTATTTTTTTAATCCCTCGTTGCTTTATGTATCAGTTTTTTTATTCACACACTTGTTTTTTCTAGATAGGATTTATCGTACTTATTTCTAGAAAGTCCTAAACGTCGTCCCATATTCGTTTTTTAACAATTATTGGTCATATAACTGTTTTTGGTGTGCAAACTATAATGTATACATGTATTCGTCATATCGAGTGTAGAATATGAACACGTTTCTGTCTTTATTATTCTGCTTACCAATATAGACATTAGTATTTGATATGCTACAATTATCGACATTATTAAAAATCTATAATTTGTTTCAATTAATATCTATCGCTATTTGATTGTTTTTTAGTGTATTGATTCAAGTATCCCTTGATAAAGTAGTGTAGCGGACTGAGGGAAGAATACTGTTTTTTTATTTACAATTTTATTATTAGCTTTATGAATCTCGAACGTGTTTTTGTCGTACTTTGATATGGCTGCGTCTATGACAGTATGTGACAAAAAAATGTAAATATTTGTTGCTGATGAAATTCAAATAAAAATCTATTTTTGTTTCATAATTGAAATTTGAAAATCGAATAAATTCTCTTGCCTCTCTTGCGATCTGTTAACAAACATGTTTCTTATTAAATTAATGTCTACCGATATGTAACAGTATATCAAAAGTATAACACTGTATACATGTGTATTACAGATTTAAAACAAAATGGCAAATAATTCTTATTACTAATTTATAGAATGTGTGCTACTGTTCAGATCTTGTGTTGCACTTAATTCAGGAAATAGAGATCGCTCGACTTTGATTTGAGATCAACAAGATTAGACTAAAACGTCACAGGACGCACGTACATCGTAAGTAGCCACACATTCATATATAATGCTATTCAAACTATTTCAGTTATTAAAATCAAAGGATTTATTTTTTGATGTAGGATTGAATTGGTTACAATATAGGTTAAAATAAAAAATATTCCAAGCCTCTGCATTACTGTTATATTATGTAAATTTATTTTTGGTTTTAATAAAAATTTGTGGGTAATGGAATGGGTAGTAAAAATGTATCGTTATTAGACGAAAAATTATCATAATTGATTTATGATGGATTTTTTTATCTGTGCATTGATCAAAAGAAGTAAAAAACACTACGCTTATAATATAATATCAAAATATATCTATATTGTAAAGATTTTTATTTTTTTATTAGGTATTTATAATAATGCAATTACTGACTTGTAATAAAAATAGGATTTATGCCTTTGTATTGAAGATTGATCATCTTTGGGGAGAGATAGTGAAGAGGTTTGCTTGTGCTTCGTAATGCGGGGAGTGCGGGTTCGATTCACATTGTTTTCAGATATTCCAACTGGATTTAAAAATGCAGGACTGTATGCCCATCGGGTTGAGCAATTGTCTGACAAACAATCCTCGTGGAAAATAATCTCCCAAGACAAGTCTTCACATTGTGTCTCCACTTTCGGAGCAAACATGGTATATAGGAGTACATTGAAGATTTGTACATGATCGATACTAACTCAATTAATAAAAGCCAAATAATGTAAACGATATATGCTGTGTTTTTGTGTTTCATATTCGTCACACGCTTTTGACGATCATGACTTCTGTTAGGGATAATATTTATAACGTGATTTTTCTTGTCTCGGTTTCCGGTTTTTATTCCGAATTGTTGTTTTAAAACTGTATTATTATGACAATTACAAAACTTATCGTGTATAATTAATTATAGTCTGAATTTAGTTATTGTGGAAGCTGTTGAAATACCACATCATTGCGGTGGGGAACGATTCAGTTATGTGATCATTTATGGACAAATGTAGTATTATTGTCTTTTTCAATGATTTTTCGCTCACTTCATATCAATTCACGATTCATTTCAAATGTGTCGATTACAGCTTATTTTATATTTAATATATGTTTCGTCTACTCAAAAGTTTTCATCAATGAAGTAATTTATAGTAAAAATTACAGAGCTGAGTATTAAAACATACATTCGAAATAAAAACAAAAATACATTAGTCGAAAGGAAAGTAACCGATCAGGATCAAAATGATTTCATGGACATCACATTACTTAGTGCACTTACCCAACCTCTTAAGTGTGTCCTTTTGTAACGTAATAAAAATGATCCATTTTATAACGTCTTGTCCTAATTGAATGGTCCGTAGAACAGTTGTACGCTCCGACTCACATTTCGAAAAGCGCTGACGCAGCAAACAGTGTTGCCATATGTGATTGACAGGCTCTCCCTTGAATTGAATTAATATTTCCCATTGTAGATAAATAATTCCTATACAAAAAAACAAAAGTAAAGACTCTAGCCTTCATTGTTTGCTACGAAAGTACGAAGAAATACTATAATCATGGATTTAGTAGAATAGTTATACTATCTTTTATAAGTTATTTGAAAATTCATTAACATTACCTATTGAATTTATCAACTGGTACATTTTCCTATATACAGTGGTATACCATGCCGTTGGTACTGTGGGAGGGGAGAAACTTCCAGTATCGCTAAATTAAATCACTAAATAAATTATATCAAATTAGTGTCGTTCTTTATGAAATATACAGTTTTTTTATACCATGTTCGCTCCCAAAGTGGAGCATATGTATCTACAAAGTGTGAAGGTGTCCACTCCGGAAGTGGCGTATATGGTCTTTGCAATGTGAAGACGACTTGACAGATTATTTATAAATACGCAGTAGTACAGCAATATTACTATCTGTGCTATGGTAGGCGATAGAAAAAAACCTTCAAATATCCGAATGTGGTGTTGTAATTTATTACAAAGTTTTAATATTTACCACTTTCATTGCCGTGTATTACATACGAGCAATACAATAATAAAGATCATTGGGTATTTTGCAACATTATATAAATCAATATGATAGATGTTTAGAGTGCTGCTCGTATTTTGTTACAATTTATTCACTCAAATTCACGTAGTTAAATATTTCGGTACTGTCTTTTTTTATTAAAACCCTATAGGATGAGGAAACTTCCCGGAAATCTGGCATCACTGACAAATGATGTTACTTCGCATAATGTGTCTCTTCGAGATTAAATTTAATCTGGTCTCAGTACATTATATACGGGTATGAATATAGCTGTGCACAGTGTCGAATTATACACAGGTGTAGTAAGTGCGTCTCAAGGCCGTTAATAGATATTCACAGAGATTATAAAATTATTATGAATATTCAATAAATATTTATCTACTTATGTAAAAAAAAAAACCACTTTTTCAAATTGTTAGCAAATGGAGAATTTTCTCCAAGAATATTTTGACAAGAGTGTTGACTTATTGTTTATCATATATTGAAAATAAAAAATAGGAAAATGAATGTTTTTAGCACAGTTAGTCATTGTTATTTCATATATATGTAAATTTTAAATTGTCTATGATTAGTGATGACACGTTTGTCACAAATTTTGTGTTTATGAGAATTTTGACAGGTTTAAATTCTAGTTTGACAGATATTATTTATTTATTTTATTGCTATAATTAAAAGGATTTCTGTACATTAGAATAATTAACTTTTAAGGAAGATCACTATGTCATTACAATTACAAATAGGCTTTTTGTTGGAAAGTAGAACTAGTATTTCTGACGGAAGATTGCATATAATATTAACGTAGTTAAAAATATTTTTTCTATGCCATGGTGCTAAATTTAAGAAAAAAACCGTCAAAATATGGAAATCAGTCCGGCTAAATATTTAACTGTTTTGCAGTCATTGCACCAAGCGCCTCATTACGCATCTGCTAAAAGAATGATGACGTTTGGTGTACTGCGTCACACTGACAGCTTCACAATCTAATTTTGGCCTCGGTAAAGGTCACCGATCTATATAAATTAAGAGAGATGTTTGACAACAGCTGGTAAAATGTGAAGCTCTTTGACATGTGCTTAAAATCATTACAATATTACATAACTATTATATTGTTAGTAGATGAATATTTCCTATACGCTATATGATGCGCAGAAATAATTTATTCAATATAAGAAATTATAGAAAAAATATAGATTGCAAATTTGAATACCCAAACGATTGAATAAATTCTGTAACTATTCTTACAGTGATTTACCATATTAGTTTTGCATATGTTTAGCGAACTAACGCACTAAATGTTTTATTAAAATACGGCCGAAGTATTCAGTGACCCATTTTATCAAAATCTGATGTTTTGTAATTAAAATGCAGATTTTATAAATTTATTGTTAAAGAATGTGTATTCATTCAAATTCAATTTCATTATTAAAATTGCGAAGTTCAATACAAGCTAAATTTAAAATGCTCCGCGCTGTACTGAATAAAAAAAGTCGTTATACATTTTTTAATTTTAATATTGTCAGAACCTCTCTCCTTATGAAACATACATTTCAACTATTTGATTATATGTCACGTCCGCCCTGTAAATGGAGCATATTGTTTTCCAAAAAGTGTGTCGACTCCTGAAATGGGACAAATGGATTATCACAATATGAAGTGTTCATTATACAATTGTGACAATCGCACGCACAGTCTCTCTCGAAACGTGCGCGCTTAACCACTGTAGGTTGTTGTTACCCACTGTATACATATACATTAGATAAAATGTATGGATATACAGTTGTATAAAATTATTGAAGCATCATTTTTGTGGTCTATATATTGTAAAATTTTCATTAAAGTATAGACCTTCTCTACTTATCCGTTAAATAGGAAATTCATAATTCCATAAATTAATCTCGTAATCATATGTTATTATATTATTATCCTATGCTAAATTGGACTCCAATAATGCTACATTTTCATTTTTAGAAACATCAAAATGTAGTTGATGTTGCTGTGCTCATTTTTCTTTGTTTAAAATTAGTGATAATTTTATATTATATCGACTATGAAAAAGAAAAACGACATAACACTATTTTTTTCAAAATAACTATTTTCGACTTATTTACAACTTATTACATGTTCTTTAAAAAACATAAGCTGCGAATACTGAATCAATATTTGAATTTAACAAAGGATGGCATGTGAAATTTGCGACTAGGAAAAAGGACTCCCACCTAACCCACAATGTAATTCGTATTTCTTAATTAAGTTTTGAAATTAATATCATATTAAGTAGATAAAATACCAGTTTTAGTCTTCGGGCACTTCAAGGTTGTTTTTATGCAATGTTTTGACTTTGGCTGCAAATCATCAAATAAACATTAGTGTGCCTCTTGTAAAATTAGTTTTATGTGGCTTGGCTTACTTCCTTTTTTATTTCCACAGTTGATATTCACTAGTGGTGTTTCATTTTAAGTCTTCATCGAGCCTTGACTTGTTGACTTATCTTATTCGATTAGAAAATTATTAGGTACCGAGGTATATTTTCTGTCAAATTTTGAGGCCAATGTTAGGCCATGTGTTCAATCGGCAGGGAACTGGTTACGATAACCAGCTGCGGCACGTTGTCAGTAATTCGCTTTTATGGATGTGGCAATAAAATTACTGACCATTCGTCTAAATTTGAAACAAAATCACCACCATTCAAAAATTAGACATTGATTTTGAATTGAACTCAATGCCAACAAGTTGAACGCTGTACAATAAATAGATTGGGATTTAACCACAGGTACTTGAATCACTATGGTATACATTTCCAACAGATCAGCCTCAAATATATCGTCGCCGTAGAGCGAAAAATCACTAACTAACAGGTCGATGGTTTTGAGATAATGGATGTTTTGCAATTTTAAATAAATAAATGTCTATATGATCACAAATGTTTTGTTTTTCTTAAAAAATATGGTTTTTTATTTCATACAATATGATACTGCTACAATAAGATCTGTAATTTGTCTGCGTAGAAAAAATATGACAAACATATTTAGTAATTATTAGTAATACGGATTTCTTTGAGCTTGAATTATTTCTCATCGACTTTATCCATAATTTATAAGAGTTAAAAGTATGTAGTTTGACGTATATAAATCATTTAAGCCGAACATGTTAGTTAGTTCGTGATATTTTGCTCTACGGAGACAGTATTCATTTATATATTGTGCGTATACTGTAATAATCAAGGCCAGATTTATCATATAACAAAAACTTCTAAATCTTAGGGTTCTTGATTTGATAGGGGTACAAGATTTCGAAAAATCCTCAAAAAATAAACGTGGAGACAGAAAGCGCAGTCGACTTTGCGCCAAGCTTGATAAAATTTAAAAAATGAACTGTAACACGAAATGTGTTCACGAAAGAAATAATTAAAATGCACAAACAAGCCACCATGCCGCGTACGTTGCGCCGGGAGACTAAATTGTGTAATATACGTAAGAAATGAATTTAGATGAATTAAATTTGATAATATAAGAGTATAGATAAATCCTGTAAATAAAATGAATCAGCTTCCTATTTTCGTTGTATTTTTAATATACGAATAAGTCGTTTTTGTAATTTTAAATTAATGTAAAGAGTGTGCACAAGGTGAACGAATTACTAACAATAAATATCGGCGAAATCCTAACATTGTAGATACTCGTTGTGTTGAAGGGATTTAGTGATATACTATCCGTTATTATATAATTATAATAGTAAATAATTGCATGGCCATAAAATGGCTATCTAATGTCTCGTTGCCCAAACTTATCTGTGACAACATATTTTTTGTAGCAAGTGTCGCCACTTTCTCAACACGGTCGATTAGAAAAGGAGTGGAAGTATTAATTTTAGTTTGATCACCTACCTATACGAGATATTCAGTTCTAATGACTCAGTTGATGTCGATAGTAAAAAAGATTTCAGATAAAGTTATATATTATAATAAATTCATGAATATGATGGATTTGAAAATAATCTCAAATATAAAATAAATCAAGTCAAGTGATTAAATTCGTATTTTATGATAGGAAATGATAAATGTGACAAATGGGTTCACGTATTTTAAATTGTGACAGTGAGTAATTCTAAGTGTGCTATTTAGATTTCAATGATAAGATATGAACTAAAAAATACATATTTAATAACTATACGAACATTTGTAATTTTACTGGGACTTCTAAAGTATATAATTTTAAGAAACTGTAATATTTTAGATCCATACATGGTATTAGTGTACTAATGTATTTTATAATCGATACTTCTCTGTTTAAAGACTAACATTAAATCGAAGTATTCCAAATTCTTGTCGGATCTGTATTAATTTTCGGATTAGAATACTGGGCTTTGATGAAAATAATAGGTGAGTATGTTTAAGTGAAAAATACAGATAACTGCTTGTCCCGCACGATTTTGTAAATATTGGGTGGGTGACAATATGTTGCACCTATGAGACAGTCTATTAATAATTGACAGGCTGCCCCTTCAAAAAGGGCCGTGTTTGATGCGGCTTACTATATTAATACAACTTGGATGAACTATACATCATCAGTAAGGATGAAGAATACTAAACAATCAAAAAGGCTAACCAACTACCGGCCAAAAAGTGTAGAAAAGTGAGAAGTCTCAATCTGAAGTGCATGGATTGTATAGAATCAGAAAAGCATCATAGACAAGTAAGAGTGGAAATAGTTAAGACTCATGTTAGATTAGAACGTCTTCAATATTGGCGTTGTTGTTAAATAATATAAAATCGAAGTCAGTTGTGTGAGCCAGATATTTGGCGACGTCGTTAGTAATACCATATTGTGGTTAGTGGTTTTGAAATCTACCAAGGTTCAGCGCATCTAACGATCCAGAAGAATCGTACTGTTTCTTTGAAGAGACTGACTGTCTTAAAGACTGATATGAGTGAAAGTACTGGCAGACTACGGGTGCATTGCCAGATATGACGAAAAAGGCATTTGGAAGTCCTTGAGGTCAGCATCAAAACGGAAAGTACGAATTTTGTTTTGAAGAAGTTATGAACCATCCCGGCTGTAGCGCCATTATCGCAACTGAATTTCATTTCAAAACATTGGAAACCACTGCGTAATCTGTAATTTATACTAGACGACCCATTATTGTTATCAATTGTGAGAAATCTCTCTTATCTGTGATATCTGATAAAAATCAGTGATAGTGTCAAAAGTGACATAATTATTCGTAGACCAACATTATATGTAACCATAGTAAACATTCACACATCGCGTATACATCTTAATAATCATGACAGAATTGCTTTAAAATGTGAATTGAGAAACAAAAACTAGAGAAATATTTATGTCAAGCAACCGGAAATTTGTATATTTTAATTGTATTATTAGATTTGCACGAATGTGTATGTGTTTCCCGCGAAAGAGAGCATCTAGTGCAAGTTTATGTGTATTCGTTTCTTATTATACTTTACTTTTATTCGAAATTATATTTGAATTAAAATTGTGAACAGACTAGCTTGACTCATGTGACATACTTATAATAATCTACCAGTATATTACGTATAATAGACACTATAACGGCGTTTCTTAAACTTTTTACTCATACGGACCGTTGAAAATATGATAAATGTTTAGCGGACCGATAAACTCACGAATAAACATTATAATTAATAAAGCCCTTTGTCTGTAATCAAATATTATAACAAATGGACATAATAAATGAATTACGGTGTTATTGAAAGTTCAAACAAAAATATAACAAAAAATGTTGTTTATTGAATTAATCAATAACCGATCAGTAAATTATTTGTAAATATAACTATTGTAATAATTGTAAGAAGGCAATATTTAGTTTTAAAAAATAGTGCAAAATCTGCTGTTGTATTTTTGCTATAATAGTTGATACAATGACAAAGTCGTGGCTTCGGTGTTGCTGTGGAAAGACGAAACGCTACGTTGGCGTACAATTGGTTTTGCTATGACATCGTCAAAGATTCTTCTCACAATAGTAGTTAATATTCGGATCATATTATAATGGCCTTGCTACTTAAATCATATATGAATATACTTCTTGACATATATATTTTACGAATTTATTAAATTTACAGTGCAGAGTGCTCTCTTAATTTTTGGCATTTTAAATTAGGCGATAGCCATTCACGGACCAGCAGAGTATTTCCGCGGACCGACGTTTGGAAAACGCTACACTGTACTATGCAAGAATTTCGAAAAATATTTTTAAATATCATTTAAAATAGCGTATTTTTAAAAATGTCTATTGGCAATCATTTATTCGGATTTTTAAACGCAAGTTGCATGGGCTTGCAGTGAATATTTCATATTTTCATATGACAATATTGCTGTAACTAAAACAGGTGGGTCAATGCACTATGTGAAATTTGATAAAAACCTCACAAGGCCGTACGCGTGTCTATTCATTTGGATGAAATGCAGAGATAATTTAATGTGCTTGTTTTCTCTCATACAATTGACATTGATATGCCAGATATTATCGTACTGCAATCAAATTACTAAAAAAAGCAGTATACTTTCAATTTTAATAGAGGTTATGACATATCCACTAGCATTTTAGAGCTCTACTGTAATGGTATGGCAACATTATTGGTAAGGAAACAGTTTTTATCATCATCGTCATCATAAACGCTTTAGCTCTGGGTAAATACTGGGTTCTAGCAACAATTCTCTCCGTCCGTTTCTTTCTATTCTTATCTATCTTACTACGCCTGAAATTGATTGAAAACTTCCCTTGTGCTCTTTCTATAATTATTATAAGCTGTAAAGAAACAAAATAGTATTTAAATTATTGTTTACAGGTTTCAAATTTCTTCTAAAGTGCTCCTTTGATTCCGAAATGGGAGCGGGCACGCGTGGTTATATTATACACATTCTTACCGATTTGGAATAACTTTTCAATGTACAATATTTTGTTCGCTGTTTGGAAATAAAAGAGCATTGTTTACATATTGGCATACCCAGTTTGATCGAATTTACGATATATGTTGAATTGATAGCTGAGAATGATTTTAGTGTTAGTGTTTAGTGTTAGTGTAAATTGGCTCACTAATGAAACGATAAACGTCAGACCTGAAACATTATCGATGTTAGCAGGATTTAAAAATATTCATTCATGCTTGGTTAGATGGTTACCTAAAGAATACATCCGGTTTTAAATTTCTGTGAATCCATGGGCTTAATTCAAAAGTTATGATAATTATTATTAAAAATAGTTTGAGTTTGGAGAATTCAATTATCGACATGGCTTTTTGGAGGTCCATTTAAGGAGTTGTGCTGAGAGGTATTGATTTAGCTTTATATTAAGGTCACATTGTAGATTTTTATGGTTGTTACTTATGCAATTTTCTTGTTTTTTCTAATAATATTTAATTATGATATTCCATAATTTGAATTAAAGAAAATATAAATTCAATCGTCTTATAATTTTTTGTTGATGGTTGTTTCATTGTTTGACAGACTTCTCGCTAATTAAGTGTTATCGTCAATTTATTATCAACTGGCTATAGCTACACAATATGTCCGGCAATATTTTTATGTCTTTGCAAGGAAAATTAAATGGAAAAAAAGACATATTAATCAAGTGATCGCAGACTGCAGAATAATTGACCGTTGACTTCATTGTGTTTTTAATGCTTATTGACGGGTATTAAAAGTTAAAAGCCATGTGTTAACAACAATATAAATCATTCTATTGACGAATACGTATTTTATCAAGTATTTTGTCTTCAGTCCTAGTCACTTGATTTCTAAGAATCACGTATTTTATTTTTAACAGCTGTGGGGCATCAGTTGGACCTTGTTGACTTTTGCCATCCAATTAATATAAATATTATTGAGGTAAGCATTTACGAGAATTATTTGATTAATAAGTATTTACTTTTGTTAATATTTACATAGAATAAAACACATAATAATAATAATAGGTATATTAAAAATGGCGATATTTAAAATGATGAGAAATCCATGGCTAACTTTAAAAGCAAGATAGTTAATTTGATTTTTAGTCTTATCAATGTCGACAACTGTTCGATTGCTAAAGTTATGTGGAATTAAACACGGATATGATTTAATTATACAAGTTTATACGGTAGAATTAGATCAGGGTAAGAGCGATAACTTCTACTAGAAACGAGCCATGGCGTATGATGATATATCATTTGTAAAATTGAGCATATTCGACAGTAAAAAAGATAAATGTGGTTGTAAAATTACGTGCAAAAGAAAACCATGTCAATAATAATTACGAATGATGATGGATCTGTATGCCACACAAGGAGGAAGAACACGACCATTCCTTGAGTTAAAATGGGGTTATGCACCATCACTTTGATCTTTAAAGTGCTTATTAGTGAAATTTCATACTAAAAGTATTAAATGAATGTTCAATATTTATACAGTCTGAAGAGAAATTCTCGATTTATTATATTCACATTTTTACACTAAATAAAAAATCGTACGATCGACGAGGCTGTCACAATTCGAGAACAAACTAAAATTATACAGATACAATCAGGCACATGGATATCCGTATTATTGAGATAACTTTTGTCATTTGGTGGTTATCTTGAAGTGGGAGGATTTGATTTATGGTGATTTATTCTTATCTGATTTAATGATATTTTTTAAATTTGCAACTTACATAAAGTTTAAATTTTAGACAATTCGTAATGTTTATGATTTGGGTTTAATTGCCTCAGTGACAAGCAAATAATGGGTCACTTATAAATCGCTCGGTATCAAAGATTTTGAATGTGAATTTTAATGTCATAGATAAAGATGATATGAAGTCTGTAGAGTATAAATTACTAAAAATGGACTTACCTTTTTTGTTAGAACAGTGACGATATAATCTTCTACACTACACCAAGAGCAATGGAAAAATAGTACAATACTATTTTATATAGAGATAACAGCGCATATATTATAAATCAATAAAATATGTAAGAAGATAAAAAAGACGACAATTTTAAAAATATGATATATTATTCAACTAATAGAATGTTATAAAAACGGTTATTATTATTTATATATTTACACTGTCAATAATTGATTGGCAGCTATTAAATATTGTAATGAGCATTATTTTTAAATCTTTGATCCTCTTTTTTTGTGAGAGCATGGTGAAAAAAAAATGCTACGAACGAATACATTTGCATGTCAAACATGTTTAAATTTCAGCTACTCTTAAAATGAAACAAAAAATTTTATTTTATAATATTTTTATTCCTCGACGTTTCGTACCTATACTTGCTTGCTTGACAGGTTGCATTTCTTTGCAGTAAATCCTGTTACGGAAAAATGTTCGTCATCATAACCTGATTTAAATGTATTACCTTGAACTTTTCAAACATATTTTGCTACAATTTATGTTTGAAAATACCCAAAGAGGTTTATTTTTTTACTATCTAAAATGGCGTAAGTGTCTTTTCCTTTTGGTCAATATCAGCAATGATGGTTATAATCGTAGAATATGCAAGGAAACCACGTGTTTTTTTAAATTTGGACTGAAATTCCTTTAATTTATATACTGAATAAATACAACCTGCTTTAAAAATGCAATAATCTTCACACAAAACCTTCTTTTGTTTTGTTTGCGTGTATATAACTGTCAAAAGAAATTAACCATTTTGAATTTTCAAATGCATCACTACATTATTACCTAATTCATTTTTATATGCATCTATCATAGTAAACAAAAGAAAGGAAAATAGCTTAATATAGTATGCCAATATTTAAGAACGACGAATATGTAAAAAAAAAAACAAGTGTTGTATCTACTATGTTAAGTAAAACTTACGTTTATTAAAATGATTGAGAAAAACATTTTTTATGTAGGGGTTATAATCAAATATAAACAACCAACAAAAAAGCTTATTCATTATTTACGGATTATGTGAACTTCGTGAAAGTTTATGAGAATAATATTACATATTCTACAGTATAAATATTAAAAAAATATATGTTTAATAAAAAATAAAGTGATGCCACTGTTTTATTGACTGCTTAATATTCCAAGCGAGTAATCCTCTCCATAACATGTCAGGCTAGTTTCTAGGTATAACATAATAAACAAAAAAATATTAAAATTAAGATTAATATCAAGATCCGTAAACGTTTTTATTTTTCTTGCTAACTAAAACTGCAAAAAAAGTATTATATTAACAGAGCATGATGGTTTTGTCGTCAAGTTATTTCATCTTGGTCTTGTCAAGGAGTCATCGTGTCAGTAGATAGTCACACCGTTTGTAGATGTTTGATAATGAATAATGACGATAAAAGTTTGTAGATGTACAAGAAGTTGAACGAGTTATTGGATTTAAGAGCGAACTTCATTTATTCAATCAAATGAGAATGGTTTTGTATTTATGGGATCTTTCGACAAAAGTAATTTTTTTAAACATCGGCATATTCGAGTGCATGACAAACTAAATCATGTGATATTAAATCAACTTCTAGGATATTTGTATTAAATAAAATAGAATCCTTTTAATGTGAGAACTTTCGGATTGAGACCTGGCATAAAGACGAGACAGGTAGATAAATAAAATCCCTTTTTACAAATATATCCACGTGGATGTTTACTACCTTCTAATTCGTTCAAGACTATAATATATCTTTAGTATCACATAATTAACTGCGTCTTAAATAATCGCGCTGTGGTCAGTGAGTCGAGAATTAATAATGATATCAATAATAATTAATAAAATATTTATCTAATCCCTCCTGTTCGAGTGTACACAAAATCATTTTAAAATGTCGGGTGATCGATAACGAAGAAGGTGGCTGACATTAATTATGTATCTAATATATAAAAGTCAAAATATGTATGTTCGTTCGTTCGTTCGTTTGT